>CAUYQU010020127.1:0-209562 GCA_963574635.1 Cheracebus regulus
CTTCATCCATGTCCCTGAAAAGGACATGAACTCACCCTTTTTTACTGCTGCATACTGGCACATATACACCATGAGATAATTACATTTCTAATATTGAATTTAGAATGGGGTTTAAATTAATTCATTTTCTCCTCTTATGCAAATTGATATCTCTGTAGAGGGAGGGGTAGTAGAAGAAAAAAAACACCACAGTGCATGCATGTGTGTGTGATGTGTGCATGTGTCTGCTTTAACTAGAAAACTAAGAAACTATTGAAATAACACTCCCATTGGTTAAAATAATAGAATGGTCTTGAGCAGGTAAAATGTTGGGCTTTTTCAAAAGTGAGAAATTGGACTACTAGCCCTGCATTTCTGATTCCTGAGCCCACCAATTTTTCTTTGCCTGCCCACAGAGCAGAAAGCCATACAGTATTCCAGCAGAGCAGAACATGTAAGATTAACCTTCTCCTTTCACTTGAACCAATTTTCGTAAAGTGGAATCTAGTGGAAACACGCACAAGCACGTGTGCGCATGCACACACACACACACACACACAAACACACACACACAACACAGGGCTCCCCAAATGTACATTGAAAAGTAATTCATTTTTAACTCATCAGATGACAACACTTAATGACTTGGGCAACTCACTTCATAGGAAGCTTCACTTCCCTATGGCCTTAATGAAAAGGCCAGTTCATTCCATTAGGAAATCAGTGAGATGAATCGTAATGAATAACCGTGAAATTTTGCCAGGATTCAGTAAAGGCTATGAATAGCCCAGCTTAAAAGTTGAATTTCTTGTTTTCCTTCCTGTGTGGCTCTCTTTGAAAAGACAAGAAAACGGTACATTTGGTCTTGGAAAATCCATCACAGAGTACAAATCACTGCCAAATGGTCAGGTTCATCCTAGGTAAACAAAACCATGGGGGCATTAGGAATTCAATGGCCAGAGGACAAATTTGAAAATAAAGAGATAGTAGCATGTTGAGATTTTTTCTTGCTACTGTAGTGAGGGTAGTGAAGAGATCTTATTTCATAGGAAATAGCACCTGCAGGGCTCAGATTCCTGAGTTTGTGCCTCACGTGCTTGTCACTCTTGTGTTTTTTCTGCCAGCACACTGCTCACAGTGAGTTATGATGTTAGTTCTACTGTAATGTGATATAGTGTTCTCAAAATCACCATACGATGCATGATCTGCAATACAAATCCAGGACTTTCAAAAAAAAAAAAATAGGATTGGGAGCATAACACTCAATAATGTCACCAGAAGCACATTTTCTAAAAAGATAAGAACCTTGGCCAAGCATGGTGGCTCATGCCTGTAATCTCAGTACTTTGAGAGGCCAAGGTAGGAGGATCATTTGAGGCAAGGAATTTGAGACCAGCCTAGGTAACACAGTGAGACCCCATCTCTATAAAACATAAAAAAAAAAAATAGCTGGACATGGTGGTGCCTGTGATCCCAGCTACTTGAGAGGATGAAGTGGAAGGATACCTTGAGCCCAGAACTTTGAAGTTGTAGTGAGCTAAGATCTCATCACTGCACTCCAACTGAGACTCTTCCTCTTAAAAACCTAAAAATACAATAATAATTATGCTAATAAATAATAAAAAATAAGAACTATTAAAAAGGGTAGCATAGTTTTGTACATGATCATTGTTCAGGAATGGATAGATACTATAATAAATACGGCATTTTGCCTTGAAAAACCTGAAGTTTACTCATGGAAGTAGGCACTGGAGGAAATGCTGGCTGTTTTCGAGTTATCATGAAGTTGTCTGAAATCTGATGGAAACTCGTAACACCAGGATGGGTGAGCTTATACCACACTGGGAACTGAGGTGGCTGAGAGATGACTGATTTTCTGCATGTATTCTTACATAGATCAGTGGAGCTAGGTGCAGGGTTTTTTTTGCATTTACCTAGTGTTTCTCACAGGCAAAAATTTTACATTGGCTTAAATTTTATGCTATGCTCAAGCTGACACACGTTCAAATTGTTTCCTCATATGTCAAGTGAATTGGAAGTAATTTGCATTTTAAAAACAAGTCTTACAGGAGAACTGACTCTTTATTCTCAGATTACAACTATTTAATACCTAAACAGTCAAATGAAGAGTGAAACTTTTTTTTTTAACTGCATGGAGATTGCCAAAAAGCTGTTTGATGTTTTGCAGACATACAAGTAATTCCACTTTTATATTTTTCACCTTTCCTCAATAATACAGTAGAGATGATAGTCAAATAAGTTGTTCAAGAGCTTCTTTTATTCTTATACATGGAGTGCCTTACTGACCAGATTATGTTATCCTTCCAACTCATCTTCCATCTTCTAGCCTAGGCTTCTGTGTTTAATTTTGCTGTTTGTTTAGATCTCAGTCACAGCATTCTAGAGCATATCAACTCACCACTGCTACACTCCAGGAAACGTATCTTACCCTTGAAACATCGTTTCCTTTTTGTTTATTTAAAGTTAGATTTTGTGCTGGTGGTGGTGGTGGTTCTTGTGTTTTGAGCTTTTTTTCCCCTCAATTCTGTGGCACTAGTTCACTTACATAAAACATCCAAAGTAAATGCTTTTCAATATATCTCATCTGGCTTCTCAACAATATGCAGATTTAGAATCTTCTCTGTCTAGGAATCTTACTTTCCCTAAAGTATTTTACAAGGATCCAATGCATGTATAAAATAACAGGAACACCCACACTATGCCTGGCCTCTCTTTAATCGTGTTTTTAAGGCTAACCAAAGAAAATAACCTATAAAACATGCGCACACGTATGTACACTGCAGATCTTCTCGTAAACATCCCTTCTACGATTAAATTGATTCCTGAGGAACTGGCTGAGATAACCAGTACCAAAGGTCATTTTCAAAACTTCCTGTGTCCCTGAAAATATTTTGTGTTAATAATATGTATTCGTTTTGTAGCCACTGAGGAATATCTCTGTTATGTCCAAGCAGAAACAGAGAGCTGAGATTAAAATAAGGGGAAAATTCCAAGAGTTCTATAGAATCAAATGAACATCGACTTTTGAAAATAAAAGCAGGTTTATGAAAGACACATTGAAAGATTCAATCTCTTGAAATTTTATCCCAAAGCCTACAGACAGAAAGCAACAGGAAGCTGTGCCATCCAGGGACAGAACCCATGAATTGATCTGGACAGGATGATAGATGATGAACAAGAGAAAAAGTCAGGGCTAGAAACACACACACACACACATACACACACAAACACCAAAAACAAGCAAACAAAACAGAGGAAACAAATTATCAATGTTAATAAACTTGCGAAACAAGATTACTTTGCCATTTTTAAAAAAGGAAATAAAAATTTTAGAAAACTTTTAAAATTTCACAATGTTTAGAAATTGTTTTAAAAAATATAAATTAGTAAAAAGCTATCTATCAACCAATCCCTGGTCCCTCCTGAGGAACTTTGCTTGTCCTGCCAAATAAATATAGTATGTAAACACAATATTTGCTTTCTAGAAGTAAAAGGAAATTGGTACAGGTTTCATACAAGGAGAGAATATTTCATTCATGTCTTAACTATATTCTTTGAAGACAAATGTTTCCATTCACTTTCTGAAAGCAATATATTTTGCTTTGTTAGAGTAACAAAATTCAGTTTCATAAGTCATAGATGGCTATTGAATCACTTGTCTTTTTTTCTTGAATACTAGAAATTATCAAAACCTGAAGTTTGATTATTGAGTAACTATCCCAAATCTCCCAAGATTGCTCATGAGCTTTCTAAAGTTTTAGGCAGACAAGGGAAATATGTCTTTTTTTTAAATCAGATTCTTTTTAAAATGGGAACTCAAATTACCAATGCCCTGCCCTTATTGGGTTACTGTTGTCATAAGCTACACGAGAGATTTTGGCTCATATGATTGTAATTACCAACATAACCAAGCTATTAGAGTACTGCATCATGGCCAGCCTATAGTATTGCCTAAAGTTATTTATTTTTTAAAAAAAGAAAGAAAAAGACCTACAGATACATGAGCTATAGGGATTCCAGAGGCAGAAACTTTGAATAGTATGGTGTATTCAATTTGGCAGCCTGGTCTCAAGCTCACTCATTTGGCCCAGCTCAGATGTCAGTAATTGGAGGAGGGCAAAAAAACAGTGTAATCAGCCCAAAGTACTCATGTCTCATCAGTTCTAAGCTTGTGACAGGTGACACGTGTGTAGATCCTTGGGACATAAGGGGCAAGAAATAAGAAGAGCCTAGTGGTAAGAAAAGCCAACTGAAACTCCTAAATATAAGTGCAAGTTGTCTGAGTAAAAAAGAGGAAAAAAAGAAATAGCACACAACTGTTGAATATATTTATATTCAGTAGTTCTTATTTCTACTTTAATAGCTTTTCATTTAATTAGACGTGCATGTTGTTGCTAATCACTAATTTTCCCACTCATGCTCAGCTTCAGGTAGTGATACATCTAATCTGCAAGCTCTATCTCTACTGAGTTCTTGGTTGAATACTATGACCTCGAATGATTTGCTTATTGCTACCACCGAAAACCTGCTGATGTTTCCTCTACAGCTGGGCATGGTGGCTCATGCCTGTAATCCCAGCACTTTGAAAGACAAGGTAAAAGGTAAAAGGATTGCTTGAGCTCAGGAGTTCAGGACCAGCATAAGCAACATAGAAAGACCTCATCTCTACAATTTTTTTTCCTTTTTTTTTTTCCTTTTTTGAGATAAGATTTCTGTTGCTCAGGCTGAAGTGCAATGGCACAAACATAGCTCACGGCTCACTGCAGTCTCAACCTCCTGGGCTCAAGTGATCCTCCCAGCTTAGCCTCCCTTCTACTAAAAATTTTTTAAATGAGCTGGGCATAGTAACACATGGTTGTAGCCCCTGTTACTCAAAAGGCTGATGCTGGAGGATCACTTGAGCCTGGGAGATTGAGGCTGCATTGAGCTATAATCGCCACACAGCACTTCAACCTGGGTGACAGAGTGAGACTCAGGAAGAAAGGAAGAAAAGAAAGAAATAAAGAAAGAGAGAGAGAGAAAAAGAAAAAGAAAGAAAGGAGAAAGAGAGAAAGAAAGAAAAAGAGAAAGAAAGGAAGGAAGGAAGGAAGGAAGAAAGCAAAGAGAAGGGAAGGGAAGGGAGGGGAAGGGAGGAAAAGAGGGAGGGAAGGAGGGAGGGAAGGAGGGAGGGAAGGAGGGAGGGAAGGAGGGAGGGAGGAATAAATTTCTAATTTATTAGAATAGGAATAAATTTCTAGATAATAGAAATTTCTAGATAATAGAAATTATAATAGAAATTTCTAGATAATAGAAATTTCTAGATAATAGAAATTCTAGATAATAGAAATTTATTTCTAGATAATAGAAATTTTCTAGATAATAGAAATTATAATAGAAATTTCTAGATAATAGAAATTTCTGGATAATAGAAATTTCTAGATAATAAATTTATTAGAATAGGAATAGAAAAAGGAATAAATTTCTAATCTATTTTTGTCACCAAATTTTGGGTCAGTGCCTCACTTCCAATTAGGTCAGTCCCATAGCCAGTCTATCACTGGCTTTCTGTATTTTCATGTGGGCCTGTTGGGGGAAAACAAAATTTCAGCATGGTTGGGGAACACAGATTGAATGCCTGATACATAGCCAGTCATTTAAATAGATCAACATGTTCATTGATATGAAAATCAATATATTAATGAATTTGTCAAAGCCAAATATATATATATATATATATATAGTCTTCCATCCAAGTTCCAAAAAGCAGTACTTGCTCTGTCTGTACAAGGTATTACTATCTCTATACCTCAAGCCAGTCTCAGTGGGACTCAGAGATGATTAGGACAGAGTCACTAACCCACAGACTCGCTAAAAAGTGTCACCTTCATCTCCTTCATTGGTGAAGTGTGGTAGTCACTCTCTAAGAAGCAGAGTACTCTTTCCCGGTGATAATTCTAACTTTCCCACCATCCAGTCAGTTGTACTTTTCACAAATTTACACAAATTCTCTCTAATACCACTTGTAACATGAATTCACCATTAAGCCTAGTAAAACAAGGAAAAAACAATCATATATGCTGTCATAGTTCTTTTGTCACTTTAGTTAAATGACCATTCAGAAATAATGAACCTTCTCATAATATATTTGGGTTGTCTTTGTCTTGGATATTTTTTAAGGAAAAGCTTATTTCATGACAAGGAAATAGAAACTAGGTTTATTCTGCAGGTCCTTATTTTTTCCTGAAATAAATACAAGAACAGTACTGCCACTTAGTTAAAAGAGAGTCAGTGGGAGAAAATTCCACAAGGAAACTACCATGGTGAGCTATTAATAGCAGCTGTCTTCGATGTAGCATTTGCTAAGGGTCAGGCAGTATGCTACGTGACTTATATGTGTTCTCTTGTTTAATCTTTCTAACCTTCCTTGGGAGAAAATACAAAATCATCACTCCCATTTTACAAACACAAATATTAGCCTAAGAAAGTTAACCTCAAAGTCACACAGCTAGTAAGGGTGCCAGGTTCTCTTCATCAGTGTTCTCCCTCCCACTTCCATCCTTTTGCATATGGTACCTGGGGCAGGCTAGAAATGACCTTCTCAGTGTCTTTAATCTAAGTTAAGAAATATACTCTGGAATTAAAATGATTTTTTAGGTGTTCTGCAAGGAGGAAAATGCACATTGGCAGAGCCCAGCTATTGACCGAATGTTAATTTTCCTAGATGTTCCAATTATCTTGAAAGGAAGTAGAAAGCAGCATGAGCCAAACTTCCTTTAAGTCTCCTCTTCCCCGTGAGTGGGTTCATGTGTTGTGTTAGTCATTTTTCTTCCCTCAACTCTCACCATTGCACTAAAAACCTTTCTTTTCTTCTGAGTGTTGGAACAGGGTTTGCATTGTCACAGAATTAATCTGCCAGGTTGTCGTGAGAAAACACCAAGCTCTCTTGAAATAAGCACGCTTACCGGAGGTCACACAGGGCACTTCATTCATTTCCTGGAACGACTGTGAGCCCTTGAAACTGATACTGATCTGGCAGTGCCTGGATGTTCTGAACACCCAAACCATAGTATCGCTGTGGATAAAGAAAGTCACAAACTGGTTCTATGGGATTACTCTAATGAGATTTTCATTTGACACTATAATGAGCAGGTTGAAATTTAAGAACTTGAGAATCTCAGTAAAGACAAAGAATTATAAGTCTGGAAAGGGATGCTCATTCTCACTTCGAAATCTGCAGGAGAAGTTGCCCAGTTTCATTGATCCCTTAACTATATTTTAATGTTAACAGTCCTGTATAGTGGCTTCCCCAGAGGCTTACTTCCAGTCAAACAATGTCAATTCTGAACTAGACTGTTTACCATTCAATTATCCAAGCTATGCTACTTTATGTTATTGTACACATGGGTAAAATGACCAAATTTCATGGGAAAAAAAATTAGGATATATGGTCTGATTTATAAGTTTATTCCCAAATAAACCAAATTTAATTATCCCTTTGATGAATTGCTTTTATTTAAAAAAAAAAATGAGGGAATGTAGGCAAATTGCCAAAGAAAACTTGATTTCATGGTAACAGGGCATCTTTCCTAAGCATGAAACAAAAGTAATTGTCTCCATTTTGAAAAACCTTAAAGGCTTAGCAACCTCAATATCCTACTATTTTTATTTTATTTATTTATTTATTTATTTATTTCAAGACAGAGTTTTGCTCTTGTTGCCCAGGCTGGAGTGCAATGGTGCAATCTTGGCTCACTACAACCTCTGCCTCCTGGGTTCAAGTGATTCTCCTGTCTCAGCCTCCCGAGTAGCTTGGATACAGGCATGAGCCACCACGTCTGGCTAATTTTGTATTTTTAGTAGAGATGGGGTTTCGCCATGTTGGCTGGGCTGGTTTTGAACTCCTGACCTCAGCTTCCCAAAGTGCTGGGGTTACAGGGGTGAGCCACCATGCCCAGCTATTATCTTACTAGTTTTAAAAGGAAGAAAGAAAAGAAGAAAAGGAGGAAAGGAGGGAGGGAGGAAGGAAAGAAGACAAGAAGGGAGGAAGGAAGAAAAGAAAGAAGGAAGGCAGGAAAGAAGGAAGGAAAGAAAGGAAAGAAGAAAAGAAAAAAGTAACATCATCTTGAAAGTTAGAAATGCATTAACATTTACATTTCAAGTTAAAGTGATTGAGTTAAAAGATGTGATAATATTTTTAACATTAGCTACCAGTTGCAATATTTTGAAATCCATACAAGTTTGCTTTGAAAACACACAGGATTCTCATGTACTAGCCCAGGAACACATAAGTCCACTTAGAACTTTTTTTTCACATTCTGTCTACATAGTCTATTTTCTGTTATTCAGGATCATCAGTGTGGAATGTTAGATAGCCAAAGAGTTCGAATTTAGAATTAGAATTAGAGAGTTAGAGTTAGAATTTTATCATATCTAGTAGGCATAATCCAGTGTAATTCAGTTTCACTCCAAATTCTTTTCAATTTTGTCCTCTACTTTCTTGCAATACTTTGGTCCATGGCATTTCAGGAAGGTGGGTTTTCACAAATCATCAGGAGGGAGAAAAAGCCTCGGGGACCAAGAGAACAAAATCTGCTTTATCCTAGAAAAATTGTCCTCATTCTCTTTTTCTTTCTTGTCTTTGTCTTTTCCCTGCCCAGTAATCCCTTCTAA
This sequence comes from Cheracebus regulus, assembly GCA_963574635.1. Taxonomy (NCBI): domain Eukaryota; kingdom Metazoa; phylum Chordata; class Mammalia; order Primates; family Pitheciidae; genus Cheracebus; species Cheracebus regulus. The sequence continues at coordinate 8,650 of CAUYQU010020127.1, forward strand.
GATTCCCAAAAGTCTGGCTGAGGTCTAGATAGAATTGCAAAATACACACACACAAAACAGCGGCCAGTGAGGTGGGAATGTTCACACCTTAAACCTTACAAGAATCATTTACAATAAGAATAGGAACTTACAGATTTGAGTGAAAGTTTGTTGTTAAACTGTTGAGTCATTTCCAGAAGTCAGGCTTTATTTCTTCTTACTTCTACATCACTGAATTAATTTAATCTACCTGAGACCAGAACTCATGAAGATTTGAGGTCTGTAATCTCACACCATCTACTGTTCCCTGGTTTTACATTTCCAAGTCTCAGCTGCTACACCCTGCTCCAGTCAGTTAAAATAAAAGATTATACATAGGGGCAAGAACACATCATAGTATGAAAATATTTGGACAAAAATGGACGAGGTATTATGTCTCTTACATATAGATTAGTTAGTTTGCCTAATTGAAAAAGTCTAAAGCCTGGAATCATTAAATATACTGTACCAGTCACTTACTAGAGACCCATGTATCTTTCATAAACTCACTCTTGCCTCTTCCTAGGCAAAATGCATTTCCAGAGCACATTGTTGAAGGCTCAAGTATCACATTTGTAACTACAAATGCTGATGATTTATTTGCATATCTCTCTTCCCTCATCATACTATGAACACCTCAAGGTCCTGTCTTCATCATCTTGATATCTACAACCCACCCTCTTGTCTCTCTAACCCTTCATGGTAAATGACAGGAAGTAGGTACTCAATATGTACTTCTTAAATAAATACAAAAACAAATGAATAAAGGACCTTTGGTTGCCCTTCCTGTGACTTAATGCCTTGTTCTTAGGAAAAAATTGGGCATATGTTATTTTGCAGCTACAGCTGGCCCTCTATATCCATGGGCTGAGCACACATAGATTCAACCAACCTCAAAGCAAAAATATTAAAACAAAATAAAAACAAATAAAAATATAATAAAATAATATGAATAAAAAACAATACAGTATAACAGCTATTTATGTAGTATTTCCATTGTAAGTAATCCAGAGATTATTTAACAAAATGTGGGGTGATCTGTGTAGGTTATACATAAGTAATACACCATTTTATGAATGACCTGAGGATCCTGAAATTTTAAAGTCACCAAGGGCCCTGGAACCAATCCACCATAGATACTAAGAGATGACTGTATCCTTTCTCAGAAAGTGGGTAGACACCATGATATGTAAATTTCTTCCTCAGTCTGATTCTGTTCAATCTTTCTACTATGCTATGAAGGCAAAGCTATAAGCTTCCCATTTGCTGAAAGCAAGCCTGCTTTCCTTGACTGCATTTTGCACCCTGCCCTCACCTCTTCAATTACTCCTACCACACAAAAACACAACTTCATACTTTGGCATGGTTACATCACTACAAGAGAATCCACATTTTTTTTCAGCCTGATAAAAATGGCATTTATTCTTTATTGATCCTATTCAAGATTAATATGCTTTGAAGGCCTACTAAGTTGACCTTGGGGCTCAGAAAAATAAAATGACATCTAAATCAATGGTTGTTTGTGGCGATTAGATATCTTCCAAGACTTTAAAAGCATTAAATGAAGACCAACTTTTCTTTAGAATCCCGGCTGATATATCTTAAATAAAGTTTCCTTAAAAGGAAAGAATTAAATGAAAACCAACTTTTCTTTAGAATCTTGGATGATATGTCTTGAATAAAGTTTCCTATTGTAGCCATGATTTTGTTGTAGGATTAAAATGATCAAATTGGATAATCTGAATTTTGAAAGTCAATCACTCTTGTTTTTGTAAGAGTTCCAAGGAAGGAAAAATGCTGCAGAGGTCAGAGGGCTCATGGAAAGAGAGAAAAGTCCACAGATCCAGTTTCAAAGATCCACCACACTATAAATGTGATATGCAGCAACAAGACACCTGCCTCTGGGGAAGAAACAGGCTTTTAGAGAGTCAGCTGAAAAAGAAGTGCAAAGCCCCAAAATGAAATTGCTTTTGCACTTTTAAAGTTTAAGTAGTAACTGAGAGTTTGTAAGTGTCTTTGACAATGTTGAGTGGAGGGATATTATGAAGTTGCATTGTCAATTTTCTCCAGTTGCAAAAGAAAATGTAACAGCTGAATCATGAGTCAGGACTACAGTACTGCCAACAGAGTACAAAAGCAATCTAAAGGGTTTTGCTTCTGTGCATGACCCTGCAATTCCAGTAGTGAAAAATTAGAATGGTAAATTTCCTTTTCTTTTTGAAAACGTTTTTTTACTTTAGGTGCATACTATATCTGGCATTTCTCCCCATGCTATCCCTCCCCACCCTTCCCACCCCCCACCTTGCTGTCTCTTCCCTACCCCCCACCAACTGCCCCCAGTGTGTGATGCTCCTCTCCCTGAGTCCACGTGTTCTCACTCCTAACAGCTGAAGAAATGATCCTCTGGCAGAGTAAAGGAAACACCTGACTGATGTATTATCTTTCTACTGAGGCTCTGCATTTAAGAAAACAATTTCCAGTATTTGCTCAGGTAAGTGAGTCCCTCAGACTGACAGAGAGCTATATATCTCAGGACTTTTAACTCCTGAAATATTTTTAAAAGTAAGAAACTCTTTTAGAGGTTTAAGAGCGGTGGACTACCAGAGTTCTGTTTCTTACCAGCACAACAACATCACCAGATCTTCTGCAATATTAAAATGAAAATATATTAAGACAAAATATATTATTATCTGAGAGGCATTGGAGGAATCACAGACTCCATCGCTTGGTGGCTAGTAATGGTAAATTTACCCACCACCAACACCAACAAAAACAAAACAGCTACACAGATCTCTCTTAACTTGGGTTGGTGCATTATCCTCTGACTACTTAAATGCTAATCCATTCATCTTTTACAATCTCTCTCATGAAGTTCATCTGTAATAGAAGGGATAAATGTAACACAGTGAGCCTTCAGCATTCACGGTAAATGTTAAGGGTTGATAACTGATTAGAAACTTATACAAAATTATGAGAAGAGTCTCTTGATGAAATAAAATTTGAGCTTTTAATTCAATTAAATTTAGCTTGCAAATTAAGAATAATTTAGACTTGCTGTAAGGTTTTTAGGTGGAACTTCAGGTCATGTTTCTGTTGACTTAACAAATTACACAGAAAGTCTCATTTTTCAAATACATTTTCCCTCCTGAGTCTCTAATTCTTTAAGAATTAACCATTTTAAATGATCTAGTCTTCAAACTTGCAGACAGCGACTTAGCTCTAATAATATGATTCATTAGATTTTCCATCAGATAGTAACATGAAAAGTATTAGAATCAGGGAATAAACTCCAAAGTCTAGTAATTTAAAGATATTATCAGATATATGCTACATAAAATAATCCTGTCTTTAAATGTACCTCTCATCTCAAAACATAGTAAAATGTGTAGGCTAAAAACCTAAAATCAGCCCTATGAAACATGTTAGAAGCTTGGAAGTTGCCACAAGCCAAAGTGAAACTGCCTTTGCAAAAATTCATAACTGAGGGAATTATGTCAGAGAAAGAAATTAGACCTAACGTACTTATCTTCCTTCTAACCTTACAACTGTCTTTGTTCATTCTAGGGTGTAGGCTGAACTAGCCTTGGGAAGGAATTCAGTTTATAGTTTAAACTCTGAAATAAAATGGTAACAGCCCTTTCCTGAAAAACCCCTTCTTGCCTGGGGACCAGTCTGCCTTTGTAGGACTAACAAATAGCTACAAGATTGGAAATTATGGTTTAGGGGCCATGCAGCCTCTGATATAAGAGTCTGAACCTTCCTAAAATTGCTCCTGGGAATAGCATCACTATGGTAAAACCTAAGCTCAGTGTTTGAGATATTTTGCAGACCCTACCTTCCAATGCAGCATATGACACCACCCAGATGACACCACCCAGACTCATAACGCAGCTCAACTCGTTCTGCTATCCCACCCAAGAATATAAGCCAGCAAGAAGAACTCACTTTGACCCCCTATGATTTTATCTTCAACCCAACCAATCAGCACTACCCACTTGCCAAGCCCATTCCCCACAAAACTCTGATTGGGGAGACTGAATGGAGTAATAACAAAACTCTGGTCTCCCGCACAGCCGACTCTGCTTGAATTACTCTTTCTCCATTGCAGTTCCCCTGTCCTGACAAACAGGCCCTGCCTAGGCAGCAGGCAAGGTGAACCCATTGGGTGATTATAAAAGGATGAAGAAACTGAAGAATCAACAACTCTTAGATGTCTCAGAGAAGCGAGGGCACAGGGCAAACCACTGCCTCCAAAATTGGATAAGCCAAGAGGTGAATAAAAAAAGTCACAACTTATTAGAACAGAAACCTCCAAGGAAATAAGTTTTGAGTAGGAAAACCTGAACTGTAATTGATAAATTTCTGGAGGTCAGTGTAAACAATTCCAAGAGATAAAAACTCCAGGGAGGTCCAGTCATGGAGTGGGTGGTTGAGGGGAGGAGAGACACACTTTTGAGTTTTGCTTCCAGGAGTTACACCAAGTCCTCACAGTAAATATTGGCAAAAGATTTTTTAAAAATTAAAAAACCATTTCATGCTTCTGGCAGAGGAAGGGGAAAGGAGACTTTTTTGTTTTGTTTTGTTTTGAGCCGGAGTCTTGCCCTGTTACCCAGGCTGGAGAGCAATGGTGCCATCTCAGCTCACTGCAACCTCCACCTCCTGGGTTCAAGTAATTCTCCTGCCTTAGCCCCCTCAGCTGGGATTACAGGCACGCACAGCCATGCCTGGCTGATTTTTTGTATCTTTAGTAGAGACAGGGTTTCACCATGTAGGCCAAGCTGGTCTTAAACTCCCAACCTCGTGATCTGCTTGCCTCGGCCTCCCAAAGTGCTGGTACTACAGGCATGAGCCACTAAACCCAGCCTGGGAAAGGAGACTTTTTGACATATATTGGAAAGCATTCCTATCTTCTTAATAAGATCTCTCATCAGTAGAAACTGGTTAACCTGAGCCTAACCTCTTAGGGTTTTAGCAGAGCTAACTGACCCAAGGGAAGGGAAATACCCAACTCCAACCCCCTCTAGCCATCCTGTTTCACTTAAGGTGGAGGGGACTGACAACTATATGTGAAGTTTACAAGCTCACCAAAAGACTGAGATCTAATCCCAGGACTATAGAATGCTTTACCTCCCTCAGCACCTTAACACCACATTAATAAAGTCTATCTACAAGTTTCTTTTATTCAGCACATCACATACAGCTACAAAGAAAAAGTTACAAGACATGTTGAAAGACAACACAGCATGAAGAGATAGAAAGAGATAGAGCAAACATCAGTAGCAGACTCAGATATGACAGGAATGTTGGAATTATAAGACCAGAATTCAAAACAATTGTAATTAATGTACTATAGGTTCTAAAGAATAAAGTAAACAGCATGTAAGAACAGATAGACAATGTAGTCAGAGAGATGGACATTTCTGGAAAGTGTGAAAAAGAAATAATAGAGATCAACATCAGTGTAACAGAGATAGAGAATGCCTTTGATGGGTTTATTAGTAGATTAGACAAGGCCGAGGAAAGAATCTGAACTGGGGGTTATCTGAATAGAAACTTCCAAAAATGAAAAGTAATAAGAAAAAAGACCTAAACAGAAACCCTAGAATATTCAAGAACTGTGAAATAACTACAAAAGGTGTAGTACTTGTTTAATGAGAATACCAGAAAGTGAAGAAAAAAGAAATAGAACTGAAGAATTATTTGAAATAATAAAGATTGATAATTTCTCCCAAAATTGATATCAGACACCAAACATCCAGGAAGCTCAGAGAACACCAAACAAGATTAATGTCCAAAATAAACTACACCTAGGCATATCATATTTAAACTGCAGAAAATCAAAGATTAAAAAAAAATTAAAAGAAGGCAAAGGGAAGAAACACCTTACCATAAAGAATGAAAGATAAGAAATACATCTGACTTCTCAGAAATCATGTAAAAAGAAGAGAATGAATTGAAATATTTAGTGTTGAGAGACAGAGAGAGAGAGAAAGCAACCCACAAGTTTGCATCCTACAAAACTAACCTTCAAAAGTGAAAGAGAAATAAAAACTTTCTCAGACAAATAACAATTGATGGACTTTGTTGCTAGTAGACCTGCCTTGAAAGAAATGCTAAAAGAAATTATTTAGAAATAAGGAAAATGATGTAGGTTAAAAACTCTGATCTACATTTAAAAAGGAAGACAATCAGAGAGCAAACAAATGAAGGTAAAATAAAAGCTCTTGTTTTCCTTATTCTTAGTCAATCTAACAGATAACAATTTGTTCAAAACAATAATGGCAACAGTCTCTTTGATTATGTATACATATGTATGTGTGTGCATATGTATATCAGGTATATATATAGACACTTATATATACATAAGCATGTATCTATGTATAAATGAAATGAACAACATCAATGACACAAGGCATGGGAGGAAGGAATTAGGATTATTTTAGTATATAAGGTACTCACAACACCTATGAAGCAATATAGTGTTATTTGAAAGTAGACTTGGATTAGTTGTAAATGTATATTGCAAACTGTAGGGCTGCAACTACTAAAAGTAGTAATACATAAATAAATGTACAACTGATATGCTAAGAGAGGAGAAAATATTGAGTCATATGAAATTCACAATTAAAACCACAAAGGCAGAAAAAGAGTGGAAGACACAAATAGGAACAAAGAGTAAGACAATGAATAGAAATACTAACAATTATGGTAGATATTAACCCAAATATATTAATAATCATTTTAAATGTCAAGGGTTCAAATGCACCAATTAAAATACAGATACTATCAGAGTATATAAAACAAGATTCTATATGTTTTGTACAAGAAACCCACTTTAATATATAAATATATGTATAGATTAAAAATAAATGGATGAAAAAAGATATATTATGTTAATATTAATAAAAAGAAAGTGAGAAGGCCAGGCATGGTGGCTCACGCCTGTAATCTAAGCACTTTGAGAGGCTGAGGTTGGCTGATCATGAGGTCAAGTGATCGATACCATCCTGGCCAACATAGTGAAACTCTGTCTCTACTAAAAATACAAAAATTAGCTGAGTGTGGTGGTGAGCACTTGTAGTCCCAGCTACTTGAGAGGCTGAGGCAGAAGAATCACTTGAACCCTGGAGGGGGAGGTTACAGTGAGCCAAGATCACGCCACTGCACTCCATCCTGGCAACAGAGTGAGACTCCGTCTCAAAAAAAAAAAAAAAAAAAGTGAGAAAAGCTTTGTCAACTTTAGAAATGGCAGACTTCTAATTATTTGGGTATATACTCTTAAGTGGAAGCTGAACAATGAGCACACATGGACACAGAGAGGGGAACATCACACACTGGGACCTGTCGAGGGGTGGGGGTGGGGGAAGGGGAAGGAGAGCATTAGGACAAATACCTAATATATGCAGAGCTTAAAACCTAGATGATAGGTTGATAGGTACAGCAAACCACCATGGCACACGTATACCTATATAACAAACCTGCATGTTCAGCACATGTATTCCAGAACTTAAAGTAAAACAAAAAAACAAACAAAAAGAAATGGGAGACTTAAGAGCAAATACATTTATCAGGAATACAAAGGCATTACATAATGATAAAGGAACCAATTATCCAACAAGACATAATACTCCTTAATGTGTATGTACCTGGCAACAAATTACAAAAATACATGGGGCAAAAATTAATAGAACTGAAAATGATATAGATGAATCCAATTATACTTAGAGAGTTCAACATTCCTTTATCAGGAATGGAAAGATCCAGCAGGCAGAAAATTAGTAAGGACATAGTCGAACTCAACAACACAATCAATCAACTGGATGTAATAGACATCTATGTAACCTCATCCAATAACAGCAGAATACACATTCTTTTTAAACTCTCATAAAATAGTCACCAAGGTAGAACACATTCTTGCCATAAAACAGACTTTAACAAATTTAAAGGGATACAACTTCTGCAATATCTGCACTCAGATTACAATGAAATTAAACTAAAAGTCAATAACAGAAAGATAGCAGGAGCCACCCTCCACCAAAAAAAACCTTAAAGATAAAACAGTGCAATTCTAAATAACATATAGGTCAAAGGAAAAAAATCTCAAGAGAAATTTAAAAATATTTTGAACTAAACGATAATAAAAACAGAACTTATCAAACTGTGCAGGATACAGCAAAAGCAATGATTAGAGGGAAATTTGTAGTACTGAATATCTATGTTAGAAAAGGAAAAAATATCTAAAATTAATCATATAAGCTTCCACCTTAGGAAACTAGTAAAACATAGATTAAATTCAAAGTAAGCAGAAAGAAACAAATAATAAAAATTAGAGCAGAAATCAATAAAATGAAAAAAAAATCAACAGAGGAAATCAGCAAGACCAAAAGATAGTTATTTCAAAGATCAAAACAATTGATAGGCCTCTAGCCAGACTAAGAAAACAACAGAAAAAAAGAGTGGACACAAATTCTATTTCCATGGATACAAAGACTTAATATTTCTAATATTTCAGTATTTAATATTCTTAATTAGAAATATTCTTAATATTTCTAATATTCTCAACTTGATATATAGATTAAATGCAATCTCAATCAAAATTCAAGCACATTTTCTTGTGGATATGAACATACTTATTCTAATGTTTAGATGAGATAGACCCAGAATAGTCAACACAATATTAAAGAAGAATTAAGTTGGAAGACTTGATACCACCTGACTTAAAAATTAATGTAAAGCTCCAGTATTCAAGAAAGTATGGTATTGGTGAAAAATAGACAAATATATCAATGGAATAGAATACAGAGCTCAGAAATAAACCCATATAAATATAGTAAACTGATTTTGACCAAGGGGCAAAGGAAATACAATGGAGAAAGTTTAGTCTTTTCAACAAATAGTGTTGAAACAGCTGTACGTCCACATGCAAAAAAACAAAAAAAGGAAAAATGAAAGAAATATTAGAGACAGATCACACCCTTCACAAAAATTAGCTTGGAATGGATTATAGAACTAAATATAAAACACAAAATTATAAAACTCTCAGAAGACAACACAGGAGAAAATCTAGATACCTTGGGTTTAGCAATGCCTTTTAAAATACAATGTCAAAGGCCTGAGCCATTAAAGAAATAATTAATTAGTCAGACTTCATTAAAATTAAAACTTTCCATTCTGGGAGAAACTCTGTGAAACGACTGAAAAGATAAGCCACACACTGGAAGAAAATTTTTGCCAAAGACATATCTGATAAAGGATTATTATTCAATATGTACAAAAATCACTTAAAAGTCAACAATAAGAAAACAACCAATCTGATTTAAAAAGTAAGCCAAAGACTTAACAGCCACCTTACCAAAAAAGATATACAGATGGCAAATAAGCATGTGAAATACTCCATATCATATGTCATCAGAGAAATGCAAATTTAAACAATAATCTGATACCACTATAAACTTATTAGAATAATCAAAATACAGAATACTGACATTAAATGCTGGGGGGATGTGGAGCAACAGGAACTCGGATTTATTGCTGGTGCCAATACAAAATGGTATAGCCACTTTGGGAGACAGTTCGGTGGGTTTCCTACAAAACTAAACATTCTCTTACCATATAATTCCACAATTGAGCTTCTTGGTACTTACCCAAAGAAGATGAAAACTTATGTCACACAAACATCTGTAGTAGCTTTTTTGAAAATTTCTAAAAATTCAAAGCAACCAAGATTTCCTTCAGTAGGCGAATCGATAAATAAACTGTGGTATATCTAGACAATGATATTATTAAGCACTAGAAAGAAACGGGCTTTCAAATCATACCAAGAGGTGGAGGAAACTTAAATGCATTATTACTAAGTAAAAAATAATCGATCTGAAAATACTACATACTGCATGACTCCAACTATATGACATTTTGGAAAACAGTAAAAAAGATCAGTGTTTTCCAGGAATTAGGGGAAGTGAAGTATGAATAGGCAAAGCACAAGGCATTTTTAAGGCAGTGAAACAACTCTGTATGATACTATAATGATGGATGGATGTCATTATAAATTTGTCCAAATCCATAGAATGTATAACACCACGTGTGAATCCTAATGTAAACAATAGACTTTAACTGATAATGATATGTCAATGTATGTTCATCAATTATAGCAAATGTACCCTTCTGGTGGGGATGTTTGATAACAGGAGATGCTATGCATGTTTGATGGCAGGGGATATACAGGAAACCTGTGTACTTCCCACTTAATTTGCTACAAACCAAAAATGATTCTAAAAACTAAAGACTATTCAAAAAAAAAAAAAGAAAACAAAAACAAACAAACAAACAAAAAACAAATCATTCATGATACCTTCTCTACTCAAAGGAAAACAGCAAAAGTGTAAAATGTTAGTGTTATATATGAATGTTAAATGCATAGGTTGTCAGACTTTCAAATGTCACTTTTTCTCAGTTTCCTTGTGTTTTAAATGTAGAAGTTGATTCAAAAAAATGAAAATAAAAATAAAATCATCCAGCTCCATCTTCAAAAAAAAAAGAGGTTGATTCAAAATGATCTTTAATTGCGATATAGCTCACCTGAAGCAATTAATTATAAAAATGAATACTCAGAAACAAGCCATATTAATATTTATTCCAAAGACAATACTACAGGTACTATACTTCAGACAGAAGCATCTAGACCAAAGCTGAGAGCATTAATTTAATACAATAGCTAGAAATGGAAATCTTCTTTGCTATTATTACAAAAAAAATTAAAGTTTTTACTTTCCTACTCACAGGCTTAAAGCTTCTTGCTTCAGTCCTGTCTTTAGGTTTCTCTTGTTATCTCTGGCTCAGGAAAGTACTTTTCCTACTCTGGTTAATTTGTGTTATCCCTTTTAATCAGAATCTTGGTCTGATGTCCAGTCCAGTTGGTCTCTTAGGACATCTAAATATCTGTGAAATTCTAAAGCTGATATTATGCTGACACAATGTTCAACAAACATTTTCTCCTTCAGCCAAACCACATGATCACCAAATATTTAGAGAGAAACACACATGAGATAGATACATTTACGGAAACAACATCAAAGCATCCGTGACTTCATCATTACCCTGGAGATTCACACCGTTTTTGCCAACACGGGCAGCCTCGAAGCTTCAAGTTGACTTACAAGCTGACAATGTGGATTTTACAAAGTCCGAGATTCAGGAAGAATCACAGATGATGTCTTTTACATCTTCATACCCCTTACGTTCAAACACATAATGCTCATTTCATTTTGCAATCCTAAGAAACTCTTACCCATCTTTTTGGTGCTTCACACAGGTTTCATCAGCAACTCATCTGGAAGGCTTGCCCACATGTCATAGATATTAATCATATGCAAGCTCTATGCTCTTATTGTACTTTTATTTTACACTTGCAATATTGTAATGTAATTACATTTGTACAGACTTCTGTCTCCTCACAGACTGGAAGAACCTCAGTGATAAGACCTATTGCTTACTCTTTGTCTAAATTCTTCACAGAACCTAATAGAGTATCTGGCAAATAGGAGGGGCAGATAACATATTTTTAGAGCTACTAAATGCATTAAAATGGGAATTAAGCAACAGATTCCTCCACTTAGAAGAACTTTCAAAGGCAATGAGGTAATTTGCCTTTAATTCCTCCAGCAATGTTGTGTTATCCATCCAGCATTAACATCGAGCACCTCTATGTGTTACTAGTTCGTTTAGTGTTGTAGAAAACCACAGTAATTTATTGAAAAATGGAAAAATGAATCAGAAAAATGCAGATACACATTATGTCCCAGGATGTGAGGAATGCTCATTATTACACATGTCAACTCTCAAATTATTCCATAAGTGTCATTTTCTTCTGATCCAAATTTAAATAACAGTAATCCAAAATTAAGTAACCAAATTTAAGTAATAGAAATTGACAACATGACTGTAAAATTCAAATAGGAGAATCAAACTATTAGGATGTCTAAGAAAAAATGGGGTATTAGAGTAATGCAGGTGAATCGAATTATTGGATATTAAACTGTTATAAAGTCACAATAATTAAGTCAATGATGAAGAAGCCAGATTATACCAGCAGATACCTCTAAGACACTAGGTTTCCCTGAAGCAAATTCTAAAAAGTGTAAAAGCAAAATATTTGATAATGATCACAGCACACACTAATGAGAAAGGAATGTATATTTAATAGCAATTATTGCAGTAATTGCCTAGCTATTAATTATTATTATTTTGAGACAAGAGTCTCAGTTGCTCAGGCTGGAATGCAGTGGTGCGATCTTGACTCACTGCAACCTCCACCTTCCGATTATTCAAGCAAGCCTAGCACCTAAGCCTCTGGAGTAGCTGGGATTATGAGCACATGCCATCATGTCCACACAATTTTTTGTATTTTTAGTAGAGACGGGGTTTCGCCATGTTGCCCAGGCTGGTCTTAAACTCTTGAGCTCAGGCAATCCACCTGCCTTGGCCTCCCAAAGTGCTAGGAATACAGGTATGAGCTACCATGTCTGGCCAGTAATTGCCTAGCTATTTAGAAAACAGATCAGTTTAGACACTGTCTCTATACTATGCACCAAAATAACATCCAAATAAATTTTTCAAATTAAACTGTAATAAAGTTCAAATAAAATAGAGATAAAAGTGTATTTCATCACCAGATAGGTAGTGACCATTTAAGCAATAATGGAAATGTGCCTTCACTATCACTATCATAGGTAGTATTTATTGAACAGTTCCTGTGTGCTAGGTAATGTGTAAAGTGCTTTCTTTACATGCTATTCTCATTGCGTTCTCAAAGCAAGAACATGATGTAGATACTCTAAGTCACTCCATTTTAGCAATGTGGAAGTTGAGGGACAGGGAGTTTTAGTAACTTGCCCAGGTCACACAGCCAGGAAGTGGAAGAATTATGATATGAACCTGGATCATCTGATCCTAGAAACTGTGCTCTTAAATTTTTACCATCTAAAATATAGATGGTGGAAATAAAATTGGAGAGGAAAAGACAAAATGATAAGAGAAAAAACAAACGGGCCATGATAGAAATAAAAAATATTAAAATAGAAATACAAAAGGAAAACAAATGTGAAAATGTCGAATTTTTGTAACCACGATGTCATGTGCACACAAACCTAATACATTGAGATATCTTTAAAAAAAAAAAAAAACATAAAATTCATGCATCATTTTTGTTTGTTTGTTTTCCTTTGCAAATGATTGTACTTAGAACTAATAAGATCTTAGGGAGGGATTACTTAGGCATTGCCAAACTGCTCTCCAGAAATGACACACCAATTTACATTTCCAAGTGGCAAAAGAATAAAAAGCCTTAAAAATATTTATAGCTTTTGACCTAGAAATTCCACTTCTAGGAAACTATTCTAAGGACGATTTTGGAAATGCAGACAAAGGTTTAATGATAGAGATGCTCATTGAAATTTTTTATTAGAATAGAGAAATTTGGAGAATCATCTAAATCCCCAACAGTAAGAAAATAGTCAAGGAAGTTAAGGTGTATCTAAGACATTACACTTATACTATAGCCAAGGGGCTGGCAAACTATTGCCTGTGGGCCAAAGTCCAGACCACTGAATATTTATCTGTCTTTACCTGCTTTTGTGAATAAAGTTTTATTCAAACACAGACCTGTTCTTTCATTTATATATGGTCTATCATTGCTTTCATGAGTCAAGGCAGGAGTTGACCAGTTGCTGCAGAGATTGTATAGCTCGCACATACTAAATTATTTATAATCTGGACCTCTACAGTAAAATTATGCTGATTACTGTTGTAGCCAACCAGTTATATTGTTTTTATTTAAAAAAATGTTTAATGGCAAGGTTACATGTGAAACTGGTAGTCTTAAATGAAATAGAAACATAGCTATTCTGATCTATTAATGCAATAATTACTTTGTAATAATGATTCCAATAGTAAGGAAGATGTGGTACAAAAACATTGGTATTTCACAATAGCCAATTTTACACTGTAATGGGTTTATATTACGATTGTAGACTCACTTAAGCTGAAATGTCTTTTCTGGTAAATTTTTTCTTAGTACTAATAATTCCAACAATGTGTATCATATCTTTTTGCCTCTACACGACCAGTACTGCACAAACATTTGTCTGTGATAACTTATGAAATTTCAGTATCCTAAGTCCAGCAAGGCTACTGCCAATATGATGTCATTTATTTTTATTAAGGACAATCTTTCTGCTCAGCTGACTTCCTGATCCAATGACCATACTTTTTTGTGTTGCATCAAATTCTGAAATTAGCTGACCGACCTATTGGGTAACCATTGCCTGGAAAATTAGGTCACTGTACCACTGTGTCTGTTTTGGGGATCTTAAGAAATCACAAAGATGATGGTAGACCGTCCCTAGCTACTCCACCTTTAAAAACAAACAATGCCTTCCAGCTAATACATCAGCAGGAAGGAGCTGACAGGACAGAAATCTGTGTTCACTTCTCTAAGTTGTTTTTGTCTGGTTCAGAAATCATCAGCACCTGATAGTGGTTTCAATGTTCACCCAATGGGAAGGGGTAATTCCCAGGCCAGGTTTCTGTCAGATAGGAGACAATTCTATGCAGACAATACTTTGAAGATAAAAAGACTTGCAAGCTTCCTTTATATATATATATATATATATATATATATATATATATATGACAGAATCTCGCTGTGTTGCCCAGGCTGGTGGTCTTGAATTCTTGGGATCATGCAATCCTCCCAATTTCTTAGCCTCTCAATTAGCTGGGGTCATGGGCACTCACTACCACACCTACCTCTATGGCTTGAAAACTTTCAAATACTATGCACCAGTACCTTAACAGAATTGCTAATATAGTTGTCATGGTAGTTCCATGGTAGAAATAACAGCAAAACTTTCAATAATGATAATTAATTACTTTTTAAAAATTGGAGAAAACACCAAAGAGTAAAGAATGCAAACTAGAATTTCCGTTAAAGAATTGCCTCTTTTAGGAGGTGCCTATACTATTCACAATTGCTTCCTCATAACTGAACTAGTAAATGGAAATCAAAATTGGCTCTGAATTCAACTACCTTTGTAATAATACAAAATACAGCCATCATATTTGGGAATAGACGTTACATTTTATTTGTTTGGGTAATTGGATATGAACAATACTGAATGTTTAGCTTATGTTATGGTTTCTTTACTTGCTTGTTTTTAAAAAATAAGCCTATAATCCATTTATCCTTTAAATATTTTTTGTGTACTTAATGTGTTACAAATACAGAGTATTTGTAACATGTATGGTGAATCCACAGAGTAAGAAATTACAATCTTATTTGTTAGAAAATTCAAAGTCCAGAGAGGGATAACAAGTTACAGAACAGGAAAATGAGGACCATAATTGAAAACTTGACTGTATAAACAAAAGCTAAGAGGAGAGGTGGGGAAAAGTTCACACAGGTAAATTAAGGTGGTTCTTGAGGACAAAAGAAGAATTCTTTGGGTAGTCAGAGTAAGAGAGGTCATTTCAGGTAGAAGGAAACCATGTGAAAAAGCATAAAGCATGAAATGGCTCCCAGTAGCCATTTTCTGTGGGAAATGTGAAAGACTTCAAAGAAAACCTGGAGTTATATGAAATGTAGGATGACAAAGAGCTCTACGTGCCAAGATAAGGAGACTAGACTTACTCTCCGGGTAGCAGAAAGCCAATTAAATTGTTTGCTAACATTTTAGAAGTATCAATCAGGCAACATTGGAGAGGATGAATTGAAAGTTCAGAGGAAAATCAGGGGCAGAGGCTGGTAGGACATCATGGAAAAAATAGAGAAGAGAGAGGATAAAGCTTATTAATGTGATGAGCAAACGAGCAATTATATGAAATATTTAGAATAGCAGTGTCCAATAGAATTCTAACAAAAGCCACATATGTACGTTTTAGTTTGCTATTAACCACATTGAGAAAGTAAAACAAGTATGCAATTAATTTTAATACATTTTATTTAACCTAATAGATAAAAAATATTGCCATCTGAATGTGTAATTGATACAAAAATCATCTGTGAGATATTGTACATTCTTTTTAGGTACTAAGGTTTGAAAATCCAGTGTATAAGCTTAGAGCACATCTCAATTTTGGCTAATCACATTTCAAATGCTCAGTCAACACATGTTAGTGGTTGCCATTTTAGACAGTGCAGATTTAGAAAATAGAATTTGTGAGACACAATGGCCTATTGGATACATGATGATAATAAAAGAACCAGATCTACCATTCATCGAGTACTAAATATGAGACATACACAATAATAATCATATATTATTTCAATTACACTCATACAACTTGTCCGGTAGAGTATTTTGATACCACAACAGACTTAAAGAGATTAACTAGATCAAAATTACATAACTAGTAATGATCACATTTGAACCAAGGTCTGTGGAATAGGATAGCTCAGATTCTTAACCACTAGACAATACTACCTTTGAATACTTGCAAAAGTGGAAGAGGAATTGAGATTGATTGTGATCATGCTAGCATGGAAAAGCTGATTGATAGATAATCATATGACTTATGGCTATTGCTGTTAAGGGAGAAATCACAGGTATAAAAGAGGAAGATAGTGAGCTGGTTTTAGAGTTGTTGACTGAAAAATATTATTTCCCTCTACTGTCTGTTTATTGTCTATTGTGCCAAACTAGAGTATAAATTCTCTGAGTGACAATATTCTTGTCTGTTTGTTATTGTTGTATGATGAGTGCCTAGGATAGTGGCAAGCATTCTGTTGATATACAAAAGAATATTGAATAAATAAATGGATGTATGGATAGATGGATGGACGAATTAATATCCTTAAGATACCACTAATGAAAAAGTTAGTAAACATTTCAGGTAGGAAATAAAGATTTAGTAATGATCATATTTAGGAGACAAACATAGGATATTGACTGAGAGCTCATATTAAAAACATAAAAATGAGAAGAAAAGGGAACTATGGTGGATGTTAACCCAAGTGGGTTTTGGGGAAAAAATGAAAATGGAGAAGGAGACTAAGAAATAAAATTCAGAGAAGTAGAGTAAATAAAGAAAATAATCATATTGAGAAACTCAAGAGAGGTGAGAATTTCAGAAGAAGGGAATATGCCTCAATGTCAAATAAAGAATTGATGTCAACTCTGTAGAGACTGTGGTAAGTCCATGGGGTTTGGCATGATGAAGTTTATTGGCTGTTTCATAAGTGTTGTTTTGCTGGAAAAGAAACAACAAGAAAGAGGTTGCTCTTGGTTGACGAATTAACTGAAGTCTAACAATTGAGAAAATGAATAAAGATGCTTGACTGTGCATTACTTATTATAACGACTGATTGAAAGCAAAACAAATTTCAAAAATAGGAGATTAGTTAAATAAATGAAGGTACACTTTTATTAGTGAAGCAGACATAATTTTTGCAAGCTTCTACACAGGTATGCAAAGAAGTTGCGAAACGAATCTCAAAAATAGGAGATTGGTTAAATAAATTAAGGTACACCCTTCTAAAACAGGATGATGGGAGAGAGAGGAGAAAGATAAGGCAGCTGGCCATTGGTTGACCTCTGGGGTATGTAATTCATGTGCTTATTATTCAGCCTTACTCTTGACTGCGGTTGTCTCTTTGCCCTTCACTATTGAGATGTCCACATGCTTGTCTGGTCCCGAATGCTGCCACTGCAGGTTTCCCATGTGACGTGCCCTTGGCTCAGGTTCCCTTCATTTTGGCCAACACATTTTGTTTATCTTACACCTGCATCCCTTACAAAGGCATAGGAAAAGCTGACCCTTCTCCCAGACCACTCTGCAGCCACAGATGTCCTAGGACTGCACCAGACTCTCTGCCTCACTTTTATTGCTGCTCAACTCTTATTATGGCAGTGTTGGGATTTGGGAATGCCAAGCCCAATTGCTCCCGATTCTCAGATCATATCATTAGGGATTCTCTATTTTCCCTTCCCCTAGGTTTAGTACAAAAGGGGCATAACACAAGCTTGCTTACTTTCAACCCTCAACCTCTTGCTTATAAGATCCTAGTTATGGTGACCATGGACACTGCCCACAGTTATGACATAAAATTTTCAACACCAGATTCCTGAAATACTCATAAACTAAACATTTCTTTCTATTATCTCCAGTGCCTCTAGTTTGAGTTTTGAAAGTCTCTTTTTTTTTTTTTTTTTTTTTTTGAGACAGAGTCTCACTCTGTCACCCAGGCTGGAGTGCAATGGCCCAATCTCGGCTCACTGCAACCTCTGCCTCCCAGGTTCAAGTGATTCTCTTGCCTCAGCCTCCTGAGTAGCTTCAATTACAGGCGTGTGCCACCGCACCCAGCTAATTTTTGTATTTTTAGTAGAGATGGGGTTTCAACATCTTGGCCAGGCAGGTCTCGAACTCCTGACCTCATGATCCACCTGCCTCAGCCTCCCAAAGTGCTGGGATTACAGGCATGAGCCACCATGCCTGGCCAGAACGTCTCTTTTTAAAAGGCTGCCTATGCTTCGACAGTAGCACATTTAGGTCTGGTATATATGGAAAGACTGAGAAGGAGGTGGTGATGAGCAGATGCAAGGGTATGAGATGGTGTCAGGGAGAGTGTACAAGAGGAAACACATTAGTTAATACTTCAAAATATTCAGATACACTATTGAATAAAATTTAGCCACTAGCAATGGCATTGTAGTTTGAAATGCAATGTAACTGAACTATCTTCAAAACACTGAAAATGTAATACTTGTATTATAAAATAACATGAACAGTGTAGATCAATTTTGTGCTTCCAAGGTGCCTTTATGCATAGAGGTATCCTAGAAATATATAAAAATTGGTAACAATGATCATCTTTAGTTATTAGTATATGGTTGTACTTTCTGACTTCATCTCTCTATTCCTGTATCTCTCTCTTCTAGGATTATTCTATTTCTTAATTTTATATAACGAGCATGTTCTCCTTTGCAATAAAAACATCCTCAGTTTATAGATTTTTTCAAAGCTGTGGAGGGCAGACGAGTGATAGGTAGTAGCTGGAAGGAGATGCAAGGTCAAAGGAGGGTTTGTTTGGAATTGCAGAAATTTGTTTATGTTTATAACTGAAAGGAAGGGGCCAGTAGAGAAGGAAAGGCTGAAGATATGGAGAAAAGGGGGTCATTGTTGGGACAAGGTCTTAAAGAAAAACAGAGGCAATGCAATGTAGAATCAAGAGTACAAGTGGAAGAATTGCTGACATCCCAAAAAGAGACACTTCTTTCTTTAAGAGAAAAAAAAAAAGATCTATTTGATTAACTGAACATTTATAGCAGAGCAGAAACAGGGCCAGAGAGAGAATGAGGAAGCCACATGAGAGCTTATCTTACTGGGAATGAGGATGGGCCTCTACAAATGGCTTGAGACAAATAGCTTGCCAGAGCTTCTATGAGAATAGAAGAGCTCATTGAAGACAAGGAAAATCATTGCCCTAATTTCCCATTGATACTGAATGAGCAGTTGAGGTGGGACTTATACTTTTTAAAGGCATCAAGCCACACATTTGTAAAATTTTCTCTGGCTGTGCTCAAAGACCTGAGTAGAGGAGCAGAGATAGATTCAGATTCCAAATTTCCAGGGCAGAGATATCCAAATACGGGGGAAAGGGTCTGAGTTTGTCAAGATGCTTCATAAATTTAGCAATAGCCAAATAAGATATGTGAAGCCCTTGCAAAATGAAAAGCCAAGAGACAGCTCGAAAATATTTTTGTCTTCTATTTAAATCACTGAGGTCACCTCTCTTTAGAATCTTGAAAGTATCCAATAAATAACAAGCTCCTTTTTCTAAATGATCTTCTCCTCTGGGAAGCACAAAAGCAAATTCTTGCTTTTCAAAGAAAACAATAATCTTTTCTAGGAATTTTGGACCTCAGAGTAATCCATAAAATAGCTACTGCAATATATTCGCTTCTTATTATTCTTAGGATTCTTTCTCTCAGCATCAAAGGAAGAAACCTCCAGATCAGGTTATTACCTTCCTAATCAGAAAGAACAATGTCTTCTTTTGCAGTAGATGCTTATAAGTCATCTACCACACTTTCCTGTGGCCTATTGTAATTTGCACATATCATAATCTCTCAGTAATCCTGCCTTTCTAATGGGGGTTTCAGTTTTATCTTCTCAGAGAGAACAACACAATCTAAGAGCTATCTATTTCTTTAGCTTTTGCATTTTTCCCTTCTTAATATTAGAGCCATTCCAGAAAACAGCTCTAGTCAAAAGGACTATTTACATCTATTATTCTACATTATTATTGAGGAAAAACAACTGCACGCAGATATTGCAGTGCCTTTCACATGCACAGAAATGATCGTGATGAAAAAGCACTATTTCAAAGATATGAATGGACATGAAGAAATAAACCCAGGTTTAAATTCAGGAGCAGTCTTTACTTTCTTTTATTCATGGCAAGCCCTACTGGAAAATTAGCTTTTCTGAAACAATACTTTATATCACTTATTATTTATGCAATTCTTTCCTCCAAGTGTTCAATGATTTTCTACTGCCTGCCTCTGTCGATCAAACTTTAGTCTGTAGTCAGAATGTGGATGATTCACTGGCCCCTGTTTCTAACCTCTCGGGCTCTTTTACAAACCTTTGGAGCCAGCTAATTAGCTTTGCTCATGATTCCTCATACAGGTCTCAAGCAACACTGCTCAACACCTTTGCTATTGCTGATGGCTCTCCCCACCCACTCTCCACTTACTTTCCTACTCAATGCAAGACCACCCTCTCTGGGGACCTCTGCAATTGGCCATCTTCTGTGATCACTGGCTTCTCTGGACAATTTGAACACAGAACCCTCTGGGATCCATTTAAAAATACACATTCTCAAATGGTGGTTACCAAAGGCTCAAGCTGATAAGATGGGTAGGGAGGTGCTAGTCAAAGGCTACAAAATTTCAATTAGGTAGGAGGAATAAGTTCAAGACATTTATTGCACATCATGGTGTCTATAGTAAATAACAATATGTTGTATTCTTGAAAATTGCTTAGAGTACACGTTAAGTGTTTTCAAACCCCCAAAATGACATGTGAAGTCATGCATATGTTAATTAGCTCCATTGAATCATTCCACAATGTACACATATTTCAAAAACTTGTTGGTCATAATAAATACATGCAATTTTTACTTCAAGTAGAATAAACAAGCAAAATGAACAACAACAACAAAAATAAATAAATAAAATGAAATTTAACCTAGTAATCATACATTAAAAAAACACACACACACTCTCAGAATCTCATTACAGGCACATCTAAGTCTGTAGTCCAGGGTGCTTCCTCAACTTTAGTATGCTTATGAATCATCCAGAAAAATTACTGAATATGCAGATTCTGATTCACTAGGTCTAGGATGGAGCTGGCAATCCAACACTTCTAACAAATTTCCAGGCAATGCTGATGCTGTTGAACTTGAGTTCACACTGAATAGCAAAGGGATAGTGTAGGACTAGGGAAGTTATATTATTATTTATTTTCCAAACAATTTTGATGCAACCAGCCTAGGAAGAGATCATCAATATGCATTTAGGAGCTACCACTCTCTACTCTTCTGGCTGTTGGCATGTGCTCTCCTGTTTTCTCAAGGTTGTTTATCTATGTATATGTTTGATTTGTATCCTCCACTGACCTGTAAATTGGTGAAAAGAGAAAGGATATTTGATACCCCTTTTGGACTCCTCCATTCAGCAGAATGTCCACAGAGTCAATGGCCAATTAATATATGTTAATAAAAGACAATGAATGATGCTGCTGCTATGGTACTAAATTATTGTATAGAAAGTGACTTCAAAGGGGCTGATATAATAAATGCAAAGTGAAAAGGAAGAATGATTTAAAATTTGAGATTTTATTTAAATGTTAACATAGGCAGTTTCCATTAAGAATGAAAGGATACATATTAAAATCCACTGCTCAGCCTCTCTGGTGATACTTGCCCACGTTTCTCGGCCATATTTCTTATTCATTTGGCGTTGGATTTGTCTTAATTACAAGGTGTCTTGTTTCCTTCTTCTCATACCTAATTTCAGGATGTTGAGGTCAAGCACTCTGCTTTTCAAGTTCCCTGCATTACACTGTACCTTGTTTTGAACACCTGAAATGCATAAAATCTAGGATTAACATAGATTTTATGTTGTCCTTTGGGGCAGAAAAATATAAAACCAGAGCTCCAGAAATGGCATATTTCCTGTTTTTATTGGTCATAAAGCTTTCAGAGTGGGGCAGGTGGCACAAACACAGACAAAATCGACTAAACCCTAGCAGATCTCTTTCCCAGATGAGGGCTAGTCTCTCCTTCCATACAAAACCTTATTGAGACACCTGCACAGAAAACCCACTGCAGTGCTCAAGCCCATTTTAAGTATGCAATTCAATGGTTTTTAGTAAAGTGCCTAGCGGTGGTGAATCTGTCTCACTATAATCCAGATTTATAATGTTTCAATCATCACAGTAAGAGCACTCTTGCCCCTTTATAGTTAAGGCCTGTTTTCATCTCAATTCCAGGTAACCACTCATCTATTTTCTGTCTCTATAGATTTGTATTTTCAGGACATTGCACACAAGTGGAATCATATTATTACATGATCTTTTGTACCTGGCTTATTTCCCTTAGCATAATGCATTCAAGGTTCACACATGTAATAACCTGAATCAGTGCTTTATCCTATTATTGCTGAATAGTATTTCATTGTATGAAAATGCCACATTTTATTTCTCCCTTCACTAGTTAATGGACATTTGAGTTGACTCTACTTTTTCTCTATTATGAATAATGTTGCTATGAACATGCATGTATATGTTTTTGTGTAGACATATGTTTTTATTTAAGTGGAATTTTATTTTTGAGTTATATGATAAATTTGTTTAACGGATTAAGAAACTGCCAAAGTGTTTTCAGAAATGGCTGTAGCATTTTACATTTCTCTCTGCAGTGCATGAAGTTTCTGTTTCTCTGCATCCTCAACAATTGTTATTGTCTACTTTTTTGTTATCGTCATCTTTGTGGATGTGAGATAGAACCTCATTGTGGCTTAAATTTGCATTTCCCTAATGAATAAGATATTGAGCATTTTTTCATGTGCTTACTGATCATTCGTATATCTTCTTTGGTGAAAAGTTTCCATAGGGTTACTTTCTTTTTAATGTAAAATAGTCTTAATGCTTATTTCAAACTGATTTCACTTACATGTGTGATGACAATGTAAAATGTGCAAAGACCAACCATTCTAAAATTAGAAAAGGGCTGAATAGGCTGGGTGCTATGGCTCATGCCTGTAATCCCAGCATTTTGAGAGGCTGAGGCGGGTGGATCACCTGAGGTCAGGAGTTTGAGACTAGCCTGGCCTACATGGTGAAACCCCATCTCTACTGAAAGTATGAAAAACTTGCTGGGCGTGGTGGCTCATTCCTGTAATCCCAGCTACTCAGGAGGCTGAGGCAAGAGAATCACTTGAACCCAGGAGGTGGAGGTTGCAATGAGCCGAGATTGTGCCATTACACCCCAGCCTGGGTGACAAGAGCAAAACTCTGTGTCAAAAAAAAAAAAAGGCTGAATAATATTAATAGCATATATAACAATGAATACATTTTAGGAAATGTATGCTTCATGTCACAGAACGCAATAAAAATGTTTTATTAACCCAAAAGTTTTCCATTAATTAACTTGAATTTTAATTGATACAATTAATTGTGTTTTTTGTCTTTTCCTTACTTTCTTTGCCACCTGCCACTCCTACCCTCTATACCTAAATGCCATGGTAAACTATTATAGCAATGGGAACAGATGGTGAAGTTTCCCATAAAAGAGAAAGGGAAACAGACCTATCTGAAGTGAGGTAAGTAAACACAGAACACATGAATGGTGAGAACTAAAATAGAGTGTTAAGTAAAAATTAATAATAGAAAGCATGACTACTCAACTTGCTTTGGGAAAAAAAATCTTTTTAGAAAATGGCTAATAGGAAATGTGCATAAATCAAAATATTTTTAAAAATCTTTGGAACATGGCCATACAGCATTATTGGGGACAATAAGTAAAACATTCAGCACACTAAAACGGAGTAGAAGAAATTATCTAGATAATTTAGTAACAATTCAGACTTTTAGAAGGGAATGCTTTTCGCCTTATTTTGTCTTTATGAAACTAAAACAAACTGTTGACATAAATCAAACAAGAGGATAATTATTCTCTTTTCCAGTTCTATTTTATGTATAGTCAAAAATATGAAAAGGAAGCCAGGTTTTCTTCTTCTTTTTCTTCTATTAATAAAAAGAAAAAAATATGGAGTAATCACTATTGTTACCTGCAATACAGGTTATTGCCTTGGACAGAGCCAGAAGACTGTTAGTGTGCTTCTTGCTATTGTTATTGTTGTGGCTTTTGTTCTTTATTTTATCACTTGTTGTTCTGATTTAATATCCATATTTTGGAAAAAATGCATAAGACAATTTAATTTCAATCTCCTCTTCACAAAATAGAATGGAAAGTGTAAAGCCTTCTCTTTGTGATGGAAGAATTCTTTTTAATCTCTGGATTTGTGTGTTGTTTTTGGGAAGAACTTCTGTTACTCTTCTAATCACCAATTTAGATAATCACAGGCTTTGTGGAGTGGCTATACATACATGTCGTGTGAACAGCATTAAATGATGGTTATTATTAATAATACCTTACCTTTGTGGACTTTCCAATGTATAACACTTTCATATACATTGCCTCATGTAATAATATATACCTCACAGTATAATTAGGGGAGTTATTATACCTACTTTGAGATTTAAAAATTGAGACTCACAGAACTTAACTAACCAAAGAAATATAACCAGTAAGCAAGAAAGCCAAGGCTTGAACTCTGCTTTATCTGGTTCCAAATGCTACACATTTTCAGGATATAACTTTCAGTTCACGGCTAGAAGAGTTCTTCAGAAGAGGCATTAGAATAATAAATCAATATTAATTAGTCATTTTAATAATTTATATTTGCAAAAATAAGTAATTACATTTCTAAGAGGTACAAATAGAGGAACATTTCTTACAGCTATTTCTTTTCATTAAAGTCTTAGTGATGAACAGAATATTTTGAAACAGAAAAACCTAGAGACAGAATAAGACTTAATATTTATATCTCCCAAGAACCAATCTGACTTACTCCAATTCCTTTTTTTATATCTGCATCTTATTTCTCTCTGGGAACATGCAAATGAAAAGTGATTACAAGCATACAGGAATTAGGGATGAGTAACTTAACTGTGAAACCCAAACATGGTATATAGGCCTTGAAATTTCACGTATTTAGTTTTGTCTTATTGCAGGCAGAGTTCTCAATTCCATTCTTGGCCATACCACTTTCACCTATGAGTGAGACCCACATGAACAGAGACCCAAAACAAGGTAAATTTCTTGGGCAGAAGTCACCTTCACCATACCCAAGCAGGACCAGTTCTAGCTAATTACTTTAGAATTTTTCCCCCTGGCAGCAGACAAGGGAAGTGAGTAAGGTCTGGATACAACTGGAAAATGCTGACTTCAGGATATGAGTCCAAGGGCAACCTTTCATACCCTTTGAGATGCAGTCCACCCACTCAATTTTTAGGTGAGATGATGAAGGGTCCACTTCATCCCTTGAGCCATGGAGATGGTGGCAGTGTGGCAGAGCAGGAGGAGCTCAAACAGCCTTAACCTTATGAACTGTGTGACTCCTTACTTAACCTCAGCCTTGCCTGAGAAGGTAGTTGTAATGATCAAATGGGAATATTCTTTGTGCAGGGACTGGCACACTCTCATTAAATGTGAGGTCTCTTCCTTTTCTATGTAAAAACCCAATGTAGTATAAAATCTCAATTATGATACATTTGAAAAAGAACAAGAAAGGAGATAGAAGAGGCAGTTATAATGACATGAAAGTTGGTGTTTCACCAAAAGCAATGGCAACAAACACCAAAATAGACAAATCGGATCTAATTAAACTAAACAGCTTCTGCACATCAAAAGAAACTATCATCAGAGTGAACAGGCAACCTACAGAATGGGAGAAAATTTTTGCAATCTATGCATCTGACAAAGGGCTAATATCCAGAATCTACAAAGAACCAAAACCAATTTACAAGAAAAAAACAAACAATCCCATTGAAAAGTGGGTGAAGAATATGAACAGACACATCTCAAAAGAAGACATTTAAGAAGTCAACAGAAATATGAAAAAAATCTCATCGTTACTGATCATAAGAGAAATGCAAATCAAAACCATAGTGAGATACCATCTCATGCCAGTTAGAATGGTGATCATTAAAAAGTCAGAAAAGAACAGATGCTGGAGAGGATGTGGAGAAATAGGAATGCTTTTACACTGTTGGTGGGAGTGTAAATTAGTTCAACCATTGTGGAAGAGAATGTGGTGATTCCACAGGGATTTAGAACTAGAAATATCATTTGGCCCAGCAATCCCATTACTGGGTATATATCCAAAGGATTATAAATTATTCTACTATAAAGACATATGCACACGTATGTTTATTATGGCACTGTTCACAATAGCAAAGACTTGGAACTAACCCAAATGCCCATCAATGATAGACTGGATAAAGAAAACGTGGTGCATATACGCCATGGAATACTATTCAGCCATAAAAGGGGATGGGTTCATGTCCTTTGCCCAGACATGGATGAAGCTGGAAACCAGCATTCTCACAATCTAACACAAGAACAGAAAACCAAACACCACATGTTCTCACTCATAAGTGGGAGGTGAACAATGAGAATACATAGTCACAGGGAGGGGAACATCACACACCGGGGTCTGTTAGAGGGTGGGGAGCTAGGGGAGGGATAGCGTTAAGAGAAATACCTAATGTAGATAACGTGTTGATGGGTGCAGCAAACCACCCGTGGCACATGTATACCTATGTAACAAACCTGAACGTTCTGCACATGTACCCCAGGACCTAAAGTTTAATAATAAAAAAAAGAAAGTTGATGTTTCAGAGACCTCATTTATAAATATAAGTGTGCGTGTGTGCGTGTGTGTGTGTGTATACACACACACAGACATTTGACATAAAATTCAACAATAGTATCAAGGCAATATAGTTCCTGCTATGTTCTTACTCCATCTTCTAACACTCACCCTCCTTATCCAAACACCTTGCCTTTTCTTGGAAGAGGATGTTACTTAGGATAGCAAGTTCAAAGATTTTTCTGTCCAGAAAATTTTGCTGTCACTTATCCACATGATTTTACTCTCACTAAATCTAAATCTGATCTTATATCATGTAGCATCTCCTCAGAACAACTTCTTTGACCACCTGTTTAAAATAGAAATTCCTGATTTCACTGGCAGTGTCTTATTCTTCTCCTTGTTTCATGCTTTCCAATGCACTTACAATGACCTGATAAAATATATTTACAACATTATTTTTATATATATGCCATTTGTTTATTATGTCTCCACTCCTCCTATATTCTCCATGTTACCCTAATATTCCATGCTGGAAAAGAACATTGCCTTGTTTATTTCTGTATCTATAGACCCTAGAATAATGCCTTGCACATAGTAGACACTCAATAAATATTTGTCAAGTGAATGAACAAATATTTACTTCTTTATTTCAGACTGAAAACTGGGAAAAGTATGCATTTCAACAAGCCTAAACCATACAATGTAATGAAATATAAGTGAATTCCATATATGTAATGCATCTTGCAAGCCTTACTTAAAAGCAATTTCACAAAGTTATGTAAATATGTACAAGGGAGTGCAATGTCTTATCATTGGCCATGAAATCTTGGCAGAAAACTAACATTGTGTTTCCATGTGGAAGGCCTTCCTGTGTGGTCACCAGCTTCTATGTTATCAGTTCACAGGAGTCTACACCTTTTTCCTTTGAGTCACTTCCTATGAGCTGCACATTTGATTACAGTAATTAAAGAAAACGTCTTCCTATGTGAAATAAGGTGTGAGAAAACAATCAAAAAAGTAAAATGGTGAGAACATTTCTCTGAGCAAAAGCAATTTCCCCTTTGAAAGTGTTCTCCATTATGGTCTCTGTGGAGGCATCTATTTTCAGTTTATTACTTCTCAATGATGAAGAACAAACTCATCTCAGGGAACTAAAATACCAAGTTAAGTCACAAAGGTCACAAATTTTAGTCCTTGTCAATCAAAATTCATAAGATATAATTTCATTAAAATAAACTCACAACAGGAACTTCAAAAGAGCTGGTAAGTTTCTTTGGGAAGAAGACTGCTCCTCCTGTATTATATTATAAACAGCATAGCATATAAAAAGACATCTTCCAAGATTCCTAATGTATTTTTTTTTGCAGAATTTAGTTAAAAGATCCTGAAGACTCTACATCCAGTATCTCCACAAAATTACGTAATTTCCGAATGGTTCTTTTTACTCCAAATTATGTTCTATCATTTAACATACATTTTGAACCTTTGTTATGTACATTACACTGTGCACTGTTAAATTTTAATCCTAGTGTTAAAAATCAAGAACCTTTGCATACAAATTGCTGTGTCAGGTACAACTGAAAAAACAATGATGATCAAGGTATGGTTTCCTACTTCAAAGGATATCCAACTTAAGTAGTATAAACCATGAGAATATATATTATCTAGATAGGAAGAAAGCGTGATAATAAATACTACCAGGGAGTGAGTGATAAAAGAAAATGAATGCCCCAGATACAACTGGCTAGAAAAACAGGGGGAAAAGAAGGAGATGTCACTTTCAGGCTATGGCAGGTACAAGTGGCTTATCTTGGTCACCATTCCAATTGTGGGTGGAGGGAAATAATTTCTTTTACCCTTTGATCCCACTTGGCTCACATTAACAAAACTATAAACTACTCTAGTTACTATCTTTAGAAAGCTTTCTCATCTGAGCACATACTACTTTGGGCACACAAATGATACTATTTAGCAGTAGATGCATATGTGATAAATTACTTTTATAAGCTTTTGTATGAGAGAACTTAGTTGTTCTCTACCTTTTCACCCCTCTATAAGGAAAGTGGCTATAAATGGGATGCATTATCAGATTCTGAAAGAAGCTAATCTTTGTGCTTGGTTAGTGTTGACTCTTTGCTTGTTCAAAGGGATTAAACTTGAGAGTACCTCAAGAAGTAATGATATGCAAAAGTATGTTTCCATCCCCATTTTGGGGGGAGAAAAATGGTAGAGGAGCATCAGTCACACTTTGTGTCTTTGTGAGTGACAAAGATATAAAATCTGATTCTTTGCCATTCAAAGAATGGCATCTAAACATTCTTTGAATATGAGGAGAAATCCTATAATAAGCAGAACAAACATATCACGTATCATCTAAATCTGAATACATTTTAGAAGAAAGGGAGCATTATTAATTATTACTCCTGAACAACAGGTAAAATCATGGCTATTGCAGCAAATTCTTACTCAAAGAATAGGTAGAGGTTGATATGGTTTGGCTCTGTGTCCCTACTCAAATTTCACCTTGACTTGTAATAATCCCCACATGCCAAGAGCAGGATCAGGTGGAGATAACTGAATCATGGGGATGGTTTCCCCCATGAGGTTCTCAGGATATGAGTTCTCACAAGATCTGATGGTTTTGTAAAGGGCTTTTCCCCCTTTGCTTGACACTTCTTTCTCCTGCCACCATGTGAAGAAGGACATGTTTGCTTCCCCTTTCACCATGATTGCAAGTTTCCTAAGGCCTCCGCAGCCACACAGAACCGTGAGTCAATTAAACCCCTTTTCTTTATAAATTGCCTAGTCTTGGATACGTCCTTATAATAACATGAGAATAGACTGATACACAGGTGGAATTATACTTTCTACTGTAAAACAAGAGGAGCATCAAGTATATCTTTCCTTTTCCTCCAGTGATATGGTTTGGCTGTGTCCCCACCCAAATCTCATTTTGAATTGTAGCTACCATAATTCCAATATGTTGTGAAAGGGAGCTGGTGGGAGATAATTGAATCATGGAGGCAGTTTCCCCTATAATATTCTGCCGGTAGTGAGTAAATCTCACAAGATCTGATGGTTTTATAAGGGAAACCCCTTTTGATTGGCTCTGATTTCTCTTGTCTGCCTCCATATAAGATGTGTCTTTCACCTTCCACCATGATTGTGAG
This sequence comes from Cheracebus regulus, assembly GCA_963574635.1. Taxonomy (NCBI): domain Eukaryota; kingdom Metazoa; phylum Chordata; class Mammalia; order Primates; family Pitheciidae; genus Cheracebus; species Cheracebus regulus. Next base: position 38,840 of record CAUYQU010020127.1, read on the forward strand.
GCTTCCCCAGTCAGGTGGAACTGTGAGTCCATTAAAATTCTTTTTCTTTATAAATTACCCAGTCTCAGGTATGTCTGTATCAGCAGCATAAAAATGACTTAATACATCTGGGAACCTAGACCCTGGACATATTAACAGCTCAACCAATCAGAAGCTGTGGCCTACAATTGACACTGAGGGAAAAAGGAAGAGAAGTGCAAGTGTAGAGCCAGAATTTTTTCACTGTAATCTGGAGATTCCAGTGGCATAACAACAAATATTTAGAGACAGTGGATGCTGGCAGAGCAGCAGCCAGTGTCCAGGGCTGAAGGCACCAGAGACAGCAATAACAAAGGTTTGTTGGTGAACAGTGATACCATGAAATCCACTGGGGAGCCCCTGGCTGCACCTTTACTTCCTTGATTTCTCCTTGAGTCTGATTTTCCAACTTGAATCTAAGAGCATAGATCTGATGAGCTATCCCTTTTCTGCTTAAGTTAACCAGACTGGGTTTGTTGATTTCTGTTCCAAACAAGAATTTTGACTAGAATTAGTATGTTAGATTCCTTAGATGATGATGAAGATGATGATTTTCTCTTGATCATTTTAAATTGAGTGCCTCACTTATTAACTGGGGATTGCACTGACAATATAGTAACACTGCTCTAATAATGTCTTTTGATTTTTAAATATTTTACTAAAAATAAGTAAGAATTTTGTAACCCAAATCTTTTCCCTTTCTAGTTTTCTAAAAAAATAAATCAATAGGGATATTCATATAAGATCTATGAAAGAAAGAGTCTGAGATATTTTAAGAAGTCACATACTGCTCAGCTAAAATAAAATATTCAAGGCTTTTGAGGCCCTTGTCAAATTATTTACCTTCATTTTTAGATGTAGCAGCTGAAGTATTGAAATAAACAAATATTCATTTGGAAGATTACAGATGGTGAATATTAGCTGCTGTGTATATCAACGTTTAATGGAACTTTATAATTATAGTTAATGGATTTCATAATTGCTAGGGGCCTAGGGAAAGGGAGAAATGTAAAGGATGCTAGAAAGCCAAGGAAGATAAATATTTGTTGGATGGAGATATATAACAAACTAATTGAAGTCTTCTAATTTAGGAGAATATGAAAAAAGAGTATAGGGTCCTTGTCTATGAATTGCAGTTCCCATAACAATAATGCAAAAGCCACAACTTTCTATGGGAAGACAATTACCAGAAGACCTCAGTTGGACTAGTAGGAATCAGAACACCAATTAATTTGGTTTATGAGTCAGTGGATTACTAGGAACTACCTGATACTGCTGCAAAATGCATGAGGGGAGCAGGAGCAATATGCGTGGCCTCTTTTTAAAAAGAATGGAAAGGGAATAGCCTTAGAGCCCTGTAATTAGATTTGCTCTGCCTTAGGACATATTCTGCTTATTCGGATGACAGCTTGGGACCTTATTCAACTTCTTGTGAATGGCTATTAAAGATGGGAGACCTAGCAGCTGCCAAGCCATGATCCAAGGTTAATTACCAAGCATTCTTTCCATCACATATCATGTCCAGCACAAGGGGAAAAACCTAAACTATAAGACAATATTGCTTTGAGATCCAGGGTGGAAAATTAGGATATAATGAGCATTTGGTACCACTTGTTCCTTCCCAATCCATTGAAGCTACATAAGTAGAACTTTTTTTTTTTTTTCTAAGAGACTATTAAGAGTGTAGAATTGGATTGGCTAATGAAATGGGCTAAAAAGAAGTGGGAAAAATTATTTCCTTACTCATGTATTCCTTTAGTTAACTTAAACTTAATTTGAAACAATACATTACCTTAACAATACATTACTACAAACATTTTTGACATAATTAATAGTCACACAATTTAAACAGAACTTGAAACGTCCTCCTGGGATTGTCTCGGAGGTGACTAGCTGTACAGAGCAAAAAAGACAAAGAATAAAGATGGCTGACTAGACACAGCTGGGAAAAGCTTCTCCCATCTAGAGACATCAGACTACCAAGCAGACCAGCATACTCCAAATAGAAATTCTTCTGAGAAACTGTGCTAAGAGTGGATGAAAAGATAATGCAGACACAGGAGCTGAAGAAGGAGGGAGCTGGGAACCCTGTGTGCAATTGCTAAGCACCAGAACTCATTCCCGATCCTGAACCACTTGTAAGGAAAGTGGTGAGTGAAATAACTGCAATGCAACCTGCTCTTGCCACAGACCTCTCACATTCTAGCTGCAGAACTTATGACCCCTGTGGACATGTAAGTTGTCAGGGAGATCTGCCTGGAAAGTCAGCAGAGACAGAGCCTGAGTCTATGCCAAGCCCAGGGAGTTTGATGTGGGGATAGCTACAAAGGAAATCAGTGATAGGTGCCTATCCCCCAAGGTTCTCCCTAAACCCCCAGCTGGCTCTGACTTTTGATAACAGTCTGGCCTGCAGACAGCAGGGCTGCGGAATCAGAGTGAGCCTGATCTACGTGCCCCGTTGTCTGCCAGCCCCTCCCAGAATCCCTACCTGGATGCTCCTTTGAGAGTGGACACCTGTGCAGCCTCTACTGCTCTGCTGGAGCTCTTTTGCCAGTGACTACTGCTGTAGTGCTTTTACCAGTAGCCCCCTGCCACCCTGCCAAAGTGCTTTATCCAGCTAGCCCCTGCTACCACACTGGAGTACTTTCACTGGCAGTCCCCAAGGGAGTGCTTTTGTCAGAAGCCTTGGAGCACCTTGGGACCCAAGCACAGCAACTGCTTACCTTGAGGGGCCAGAAGACAAAGCCATCAGCGCAGTCCCAGACCCCTGGATTTAGAGAATGCAACTCAGGAATGCTTGCATTCTAGATGCCTTCAGAGGGCCAACCAAGCCTTGGCCCTCTGAAGGCATCTAGAAATAAAGCCAATCTACCATACCTCAAAGGAAATCAAGAAAATAGAAACAATAAGCCCTATCCAAACGATAGCAACTTAAAAGGATAAAGTTATATTAGTCCTCATAGATAAGAAAGAACCAGCACAAGAACTCAGGCAACTCAAAAAGCCAGAGTGTCTTCTTGTCTCCAAACAACTACACCAGCTCCCCAGCAATGATCTTTAAACAAATTGAAATGGCTGAAATGACAGATATAGAATGCATTATCCAGACAGCAAGAAACTCAGTAAGATATAGAAGAAGGTTGAAACCCCATCCAAGGGCAACAGTAAAGCAAGCCAAGAGATGACAGACAAAATAGCCATCTTAAGAAAGAACAAAACAATGTCTGGACTTGAAAAATTTACTGTAGGAATTTCAGAATTCAACTGGAAGCATTAGCAACAGAATAGGCCAAGCTAAGTTAATAATCTCAGAGCCTGAAGACCATTTCTTTGAATCAGCACAGGCAGACAAGAATAAAGAAAAAAGAATCAGGAAAAGAAAAAAAACACTGATTTGAGAAATACGAGAAACTGTGTAAAGAGAGCAAACATATGACTCATTTGGCATTCATGAAAGAGAATGAGAAAGAGTAAGTAATTTGGAAAATGCATTTGAGTATATGGTAATGAGAAAGAGTAAGTAACTTGGAAAATGCATTTGAGTATTGGTACATGAAAATTGTCTTAATATCACTAGAGAGATCAACATGCAAATACAAAAAAATCAGAAAACTTCTGTGAGATACTATGCAAGACAACCATCCCCAAGGCACACGGTCATCAGATTGATCAAGGTCAATACAAAAGAAAAAATCTTAAAGGCAGCTATAAAAAAGGGACATGCCATTTACAAAGAGAACCTAGTCAGGCTAAAAGTGGATCTTACAAGCCAGAAGAGATTGGGGGCTTATTTTCAGCATCTACAGGGGAAATAAATTTAAATCAAGAATTTCATATTCTGCCAATCTAACCTTCATAAGTGAAGGAGGAATAAAATCCTTTCAGACAAGCAAATGTTAAAGGAATTTATTACCACAAGAATTGCCTTAAAAGAGATTGTTAAAGGACTGCTAAACAATGGAAAAAAATGAAATGAAACGAAAGAAAGGTAACTGCCACCACAAAATCACTTAAGTACACAGCTCATTGACACTATAAAGCAGCTACACAAACAAGTCTACTTAACAACCAGGGAAAAACACAATGACAGAATCAACTTCTCACTTATCAGTATTAACTTTGAATGTAAATGGGACAATGCCCCATTTTAAGTGGGACATGCCGACTTAAAAGGCATAGAGTGGCAAGTTGAGAAAAGAAGCAAAATCTTTCTGTCTGCTGACTTCAAGAGACTCATCTCAGATGTAATGACACTGATGAGTTCAAAGTATAAGATTTCAAGAATATGTAGTATGCAAATTTAAAACAAAAAATAGCAAGAATTACTATTTTTATATCAGATATAACAGACTTTAAACCAACAATGATTTAAAAAGACAAAAAAGGGCATTACATAATGATAAAGTGCTCAATTCCGCAACTTAACTACCCTAAATATATACACACTCAATATTGGAACACACCCAGATTTATAAAACAATTTCCCAGAGACGTATGGAGAGACTTAGATAACCACACAATAATAATGGGAGACTTCAACACCTCACTGACTGGATTGAACAAATTGTTGAGGCAGAAAATTAATAAAGGAATTCTGGACTTAAACTCCACATTTGAACAGTTGGACCTAATAGACACATACAGAACACTACCAAACCACAAGAGAATATACATTCTTCTTATCTACACATGACAGATACTCTAAGATTGACCTCATTCTTGGCTGTAAAGCAAGTCTCAATGATTCAAAAAAATAGAAATCATACCAAACATACTCTTGGACCATAGTGCAATAAAAGAGAAATCAGTAACAAGAAGTTCTCAAAACCATACAATTACACGGAAGTTAAACAAGTTGCTCCTGAATGACTTTGGGTAAAGAATAAAACTAAGGCAGAAATAAAAAAGTTCTTTGAAAGTGATGAAAACAGAGACAAAACACACCATAATCTTTGGTAGACAGCTAAAGTGATATTAAGAGGAAAGCTTATAGTGCTCAATGCTTACATCAAGAAGTTAGAAGGATCTCAAATTAACCAACCTAACATTGCACCTGGAAGAACTATAAAAGCTACAGCAAAGTAACTCTAAAGCTAGCAGAAGGAAAGAAATAACCAAAATCAGAGGAGAACTGAACAAAATTGAGATGAAAAAATTATACAAAAAAATCAACAAAACCAAAAGTCTGTTTTTTGAAAGAGTAAACAAGATTAATAGACCACTAGCTAGATTAACCCAGAAGAGAGTTTCAAATAAGCACAATCAGAAATGACAAAGTGATATTATCACTTCTCCACAGAAATGCCCCAAATCATCAGAGACTATTATGAACTGGTCTATGTAGACAAACTAGAAAGCCTAGAAGAAATGAATAAATTCCTGGAAACACACAACCTCCCAAGATTTAACCAGGAAAAAATTAAAATCCTGAACAGACCAATAACAAGTTCCAAAATTGAATCAGTAATAAAAACCTACCAAACAAAAAAATCCTTGGACTAGATGGAGTCACAGCTGAATTCTACCAGACATATAAATAAGAACTAGTATCAATTTTACTGAAACTATTCAAAAAATAATAATAATGAGAAGAAATACCCCCCAACTCATTCTATAAAGCCAGAATCATTCTGACATCAAAACCTAGCATAGACACAACAAAAATGAAAACATCAGGCCAATGTCTCTGATAAACAAAGATGTAAAAATCCTCAACAAAATACTAGCAAACCAAATCCAGCAGTACCTCAAAAAGTTAATTCATCATGATCAATTAAGCTTTATTCCTGGGATGCAGGACTGATTCAAGATATGCAAACCCTTATAGATACTAGATATTAGACCTTTGTCAGATGTAGAGTTTGGAAAAACTTTTTCCCATTCTGTGGGTTGTCTGTTCACTCTGTTGATAGTTTCCTTTACTGTGCAGAAGCTCTTTTACTTTAATTAGATCCTATCTGCCCATTCTTGCTTGTGTTGCAATCGCTTTTGGTGTCTGTCATAAAATCTTTGCCATGCCTATGTCTAGAGTGATATTGCCTAGGTTGTCTCCCAGAGCTTTTAAAGTTTTGAATTTTACATTTAAGTCTTTAGTCTATCTTGAGTTAATTTTTGTATGTGGTTTGAGGAAGGGGTCCAGTTTCAACCTTCTACATATGGTTAACAAGTCATCCTAACACCATTTATTAAATAGGGAATCCTTTCTCTATTGCTTGTTTTTGTCAGATTTTTTGAAGCTCAGATAGTTGTAGGTGTGTGGCCTTATTTCTTGATTCTCTATTCTGTTCCATTGGTCATTGTTTTTATACCAGTACCATGCTCTTTTGGTTACTGTGACCCTGAAATCTAACACCCAGCATCTGTAAGGAACTTAAACACATTCACATGAAAAACAAACAAACAAACAAACCCGTTACAGAATGGGCAAAGGACAAAGTGAACGAGCACTTTTCAAAACAAGACATACATGTGGCCAACAAACATATGAAAAAAAAGTTCAACGTCACTGGTTATTAGAGAAATGCACATCAAAACCGCAATATGATGCCATCTCACACCAGTCAGAATGGTGATTATTAATAATAGTTGCTGATGAGGTTGTGAAGAAAATGGAATACTTATATACTATTGGTGGGAGTGTAAATTAGTTCAGCTGTGGTAGAAAGCAGTTTGGTGATTCCTGGAAGTGCTAAAAACAGAACTACCATTTGATCCAACAGTCCTATTACTGGGTCTATATCCAGAAGAATATAAATTATTCTACCATAAAGACATATACACATATATGTTCATTGCAGAACTGTTTGCAATAGCAAAGACAAGAAATCAACCTAAATGCCCATCAATGGTAGGCTAAACAAAGAAAACATGGTACATATACACCGTGGAATACTATGCAGCCACAAAAAAGAATGAGATCATGTCTTTTGCAGAAACATGGATGCAGCTGGAGGCCATTATCCTTAGCAAACTAATGCAGGAATAGAAAACAAAATACTGTGCCTGTTCTCACTTATAAGTGGGAACTAAATGATGAGAACATGTGGGCACATAGCAGAGAACAACACACATTAGGATCTATCAGAAGGTGAAGAGTGGGAGGAGGGAGAGGCTCAGGAAAAACCAATGGGTTCTAGGTTAATAACTAGATGATAAAATAATCTGTACAACAAACCCCCATGGCATAAGTTTACCTGTACAACAAACCAGCATATGTACTTCTAAACTTAAAATAAATGTTAAATACAAAATTATATATAAATTGATAAATGTTATTATGTATACAGAATTAAAACACAAAAACCATATAATTGTCTTAATAGATGTAGGAAAGGCTTTTCATAAAATTCAACATCACTTCATGTTAAAAACCCTCAACAATTTAGGTATCAAAGGAACATACCTCAAAATAATAGCCATCTATGACAAAACCACAGCCAATATCATACTGAACAACCAAAAGCTTGAAGTATTCTCTTTGAGAACTGGAACAAGATGAGGATGCCCATTCTCACCCTCCTATTCAACATAGTACTGGAATTCCTAGCCAGAGCAATCAGGCAAGAGAAAGAAATAAAAGACATCCAAACAGGAAGAAAGGAAGTAAAACTATCTCTCTTCACAGGTAATATGATTCTAAGCCTAGAAATCCCTAAAGACTCTGCCAGGAAGCTCCTAAAACAAGTGACTTCAGTAAAGTTTCTATGTACAGTGATTGGTAGTGTTTCAATATATCAATTATGTTCAAGCTAAGAGCCAAGTCAAGGATGAAAACCCATTTACAGGAGCCACAAAAAGATTTTAAAAACTAGGTAACCAAGAAGGTGAAAAATCTCTGCAAGGAGAACTACAAAACACTACTGAAAGAAATCTGAGGTTAAAAAAACAAATGGAAAAATATTCCATGCTCATGTAGTAGAAGAATCAATATTATTAAAATGGCCATACTGCCCAAAGCAATTTACAGATTTAATGCTATTCCTATCAAACTATCAATGTCATTTTTTACAGAATTAGAAAAAACTACTTAAAATTCACATGGAGCCAAAAAAAAAAAAAAGAACCCAAATAACCAAAGCAATCATAAGCAAAAAGAATAAAACCAGAAGCATCACCCTTCTTGACTTCAAACTGTAATACAAGATTATGGTTACCAAAACAGCATGACACTGTTACAAAAACAGGCATATAAACCAATGGAATTGGATGCAGAGCACAGAAATAAAGCCTCACACCTACAAAAAATACTAAATGGCTCCCTTATGTTTCATCTTTCCATCTTATCTTTGACAAAGTAAACAATAAGAAGCAGTGGGGAAAGGGCTCCTGAGTCAATAAATGATTCTAGGATAACTGGCTACCCATATGCAGAAGACTGGAAATTGAGCCCTACTTTTCACTCAAGATGGATTAAAGAAATCAATGTAAGACCTCAAACTATAAAAATTCTGGAAGAGAACCTAGGAAATAACATCCTGGACATTAGCCTTGGCAAATAATTTATGATTACATCCTCAAAAGCAATCACAACAGAAACAAAAATTGACAAGTGGGCATAATTAAGCTAAAGAGCTTCTACCACAAAAATAAATTATCAACAGAGTAAACAGACAACATACATAATAGGAGAAAATATTTATTAACTATGCATCTCACAAAGATCTGGTACGCAGAATCTACAAGAACTTAAACAATTCAGCAAGCAGAAAACAAATAACCCCATTAAAAATGGGCAAAGAACATGAACAGACACTTTTCAAAAGTGGACACACAAGTTGCCAAGAAATACGAAAAATACTCAACATTACTAATTGTTAGAGAAATTAAAATCAATAGAATGGCTATTACTAAAAAGTCAAAAAATAAGAGATGTTGGTGAGGTTGTAGAGAAAAGGAAATGCTTATATGCTCTTTGTGGGAATGTAACTTAGTTCAGCTACTGTGGAAAACAGTTTGGAGATTTCTCTAAGAATTTGAAACAAAACTACAATTCAACCCTTCAATCCCATTACCAGGTATACATCCAAAAGAAACTAAATTGTTCCACCAATAAGACATGCACTCATATGTTTATCACAGCACTCTTCACAATAGCAAAGATATAGAATCAACCAAGGTGCCTATCAACAGTGAATTGGATAAAGAAAATGTGTTACATATACACCATGAAATACTATACAGGCATAAACAAGAATGAAATAATGTCCTTTGCAGCATGAAAGCAGTTGGAGGCCACCATTCTAAGTAAATTAACACGGGAACAGAAAAGCAAATGCCATATGTTCTCACTTATATGTGAGGCCTAACACTGAGTAAATATGAACACAAAAGTGGGAATAATAGACAATGAGGACTACTACAGGGGGGAGGTTAGGAGGGGAGCAAGAGTTGGAAAGCTATTTGGTACTAAGCTCACTCACTGGGTGATGAGATCATTTATACACCAAGCCCCAGTAACACACAATTTATTCATATCACAAACTTCCACATATACCCCAAGAACTTAAAATAAAAGTAAAAAGAAAGTTATATTTCATTTTATTCACCTATATTTTATCTTAGCCTATGTGATATTAGGATTTTTCCCGAGGAACTGATGGGGAAAATTGGAAGGAAATGATGGAGAAAATCGAAAGAGCTAAGAGAAAGGTATCCATGAACATATTTCTCCAGTGCTGACTCAAGCACACCAAGAACCTACTGAAGAATCCTGGTTCTTTGTCTATGACAGTCAGACTTTACAAATTATGTAAAATATCACTCCTCATTTCCTCAAGCAAATTCTTAGTACAACAAAAGTTACTTTGAAAGCCTATAAGTGAAGAAGCTAGAATTCAAATACAGGTATAATCAAGATCATAGCCTTTTTACTAAAACACGGTGTTTTTTCTTTCTTGGAAGCTCTAAAATAGGGATGATTTTTGTCTTTCTGAGAGAGTTCAGATGCATATTACCTTACTCAGAATTGGGGGATGATGGATCAAATAAACCCTACCTATTCCCTTCCTACCATGATTTCATTACTCAATTGGATGGTCATCTGCTGATTAAGAAATGAAAAATTCCAAAACTTTGAAACCGTCTGTAACCATGCATTGAATATTTGCAAGCCAATCATGCAATTTCATTTGTAATATTCAGGTTTTAGCAGTACTTACAATTATTTTCCTATGGAAAATATGACACAATGAAGCTCAACTTGCTAAAGGGGAATCCCTTGAAAATGAAAACCATTTAAGATAATGTGATGTTAATAGAACTATAAAAAGAAACATTGGTATAAAACTTTAAAGAATGATAGAGTATAAATGGGTCAAACTCTATTTTTGTGTGAGTGCCAATATAGAATGGGAGAACAATTCTTATTCTGCTTCCAATCATGTGTGTCTGCCTGCAAAGGGAGAGGTTGTTTGGTTTGGTTTGTTTAGTTTTGAATTAGTAGTCTTTGTTTTGTTGTTTTGTTTTTTGACACAAGGAAATATACCTCCATTTCTTTTCTCAGTGTTATGGTTCTCATTCTCCCCAGCTCCAGGTAGACAAAGCATGTACTGCAAAAGACAACTGGAACTAATGACATGCCCTAGATAAAAAATGATGACATCACTCTTAGATTGAGACAACAAAGCAAGGTTAAAGATTGGAACTAACTAGCGTATTAGACAACACCAAGCAGAAATTATTTCTCTTATTTCAAAATAAGTTCTAGTTGGAATTCATTTTTGTAGTAGATAGAAACAAAAAATTGCCACCTTGAACCCATAGCTTCAGAACTCCAGCTGATTTATCCACTTAGTCAAGGAAATCATGAGAGACACTGCAATGTGAGAAATCGGCATGACTATTCATTGATGTTCAGCAGCCTGGGAAAGAATCAGATCCTAACCTCAGAAAATAAAGTTGTCTGGACTCTACTGAGACCTGCCAGTCCTTTCCCATTGCACATTATTACAAAGGGCATCGGAGGCCTGTGCTGCTGCATGGAACAGTAGTTTAAATATGCGATATTTCCTCTGCAATCTTTCTGTAACATTCGTGCATTTCTCACCCTTTTCTCCAATGTCATCAAATTGTATATATGGATAACTGTAAGCTGCATTATGATATCAGATGAGGTTATACCCTCTAGACAGTACAAAATAATTCCTTTTGCAGACAACACTGGAGAGTTTCTTTATAAATTTATAAGATGTACTGCATAGGATATAAAATAATACAGATGACTTTTTCTCTCACAAAAGAAAATCGTATTAAAACAAGAAAGAGTATATTTGTTGTTTTCTGTAACTGCAATTTTCTCTGCTTTCAAATAGGATGTCTCATTAAAAGACACAACTCTAAAGAGCTCATTTTAAATACTACTCTCTGCTAAAAGCAATGAAAGAGGCAGAGCAAGCTGGAAACCCTTTAGTGCTTTGAAGTCTGTTTAATGTGAGGTCAAGTGGATGCTAAAGACCCTGATTTCAGAAAACTGGTTATTTCTGCCAAGAGTTACACTTCTTGTCTGGCTCATAGTTCTCTTTCTTGGGGACAATTATGGCAAACTGTTATTTTCTGGGTGACTGAAATGTTTAAGCTTTTATCGTAGCATGTAAAATTCTATTACTATCATAGGTGATAAAAAGATGATGAGGTTTCCAATGAATAAATTCAGTATCCTATGATCATATATTTTATTTAGTTTTACCATGAAAGGGCACAATAAAGGTGTATCCTTCAAAATAAAAACTATTTTAAAAGGAATTTTAAAATGATCCTTAAAAATCTATTGTTTTAGGACATGAATCAGCTTAGATAGTTATAGATAGATGGATCTAGATTGCTCTGTGAAATCTTTACTTTAGACACCAATTTTTACACAGCCTCAGAAGTCAGCCAGCTCAACTTCTTTATTTCACATATGAAAAAAAAAAAAGTATCAGGAAGGTAAACCACCTTACTCAAAGTCAGAGTAAATCAAAACTGCATTTGCATTATCCTTTATCCACATGGTTACTACCAAAATTCAAAAGTGAAATGAGAATAAATGGTGAGAGGAAGTTCATGCATGTGTTGCATGGGCAAATCAGTCTTCTCACTTTGGCCATTCTGTAGGATTTCTCAACATAAAATTAGCTACTGTTAACTTCATTCTAATTCCTCAGTTTCCTAATTTAGGGAGAAGAAACTGAAAATACATGGTTTCTCAATTCAATTTTGGTAGTAGACATGTAGTTAATAAAACCAAACTTCATAAAACATAGTGAAGATGACATCAAGCTCTCTAGCATGAATACATGCAGGTAGCTCTTTGCGTGCCATTTAAAGATTCCTAGAATGAGATCTGTGAATAGAGAAAAATGTTTTATGAGAAAACATTCGTCAGGAAGGTATTATTAGGAAGGCAAGTTATTGGAGTCTGAGCCCAAAAGAATTTGATTTAAGAAATGGATGTGTGAATATTTTTGCAGAAGACGATTTTTGTTATCTACCATAGTTGCAGGATTAGCACACAGCAATTTCAAATCAGCCTATGGCTATGACTTTTCTAGGCAAATCGTAATTAAATTATAAAGCATTTAATATTGAAACTTGATGGACAGAACTGATGTGAGGAAATTAATCCGGAGCTTCATTAAAGTCAAGATAGATCACATGTATCTTATGACCTCTAGCACCCATATCTGCCAGTCTGTCACAGATGGTTCAGATCATTTAGCTACAGACAGTTGGAGCTGACAGAGACTCAGAGATTAGTCTGGATGGTTTGAACTTATTCAGTGCAAAGAGACAAGGAAAGTGGCATATCTGTCAATGAAGCTGCCGTTGAACAGGGCTTGGGAATTACTGCACTGCTAGGAAAGAAGGCAACTTTATAAAAGAGAATAATGCCATGATTCATAGTCACTGGCTGTACTATAAATACTTTTATAGAAGTGTTTTTCTTTTCCTTTTTCCTTCCCATTTTTTTTTCCAGAAAGCCTGTGTAGATGAGCATTGCTTCCAGGATTCACATAATTACATCTAAAATCACAGAATGTTAGAGCTGGAAGAATCTTTAGGGTTTGCCCAAGGTCCTTCACCAGCATTTCACAGGTGAGGAAACTGGAGCCCAGAGAGATTAAGAAACTTTCTGGAGGTCACAGAGTTAGTTCCTGGCAGGCTGCAAGCTGAATCCCTAAATCTCAGAGCAGACTGCATTCCACTACACCTTGTCATTTTCCAGTGTGGGCAAGAGAAGCGCCCTGGACAGGGCACTGTTTCCTACAATTAGACCTCAGCCCCAGAGCTGTCTAACGCTGGAGAATAACGTTGATATTTTTCTTTTAATTTAAGAAAATCATTTCAGTAATCTTTCAGTGAAGGCCTTAAATGCACAAAGCTTTGTGGATGCGGATATGAATACAATGGAATCCCTCTAAGTATCTTACATGCTATTGTAGAATGGAGAGTAGTGGGTTTCATCAAGGAAGGTGGCAGCAGAGACACGTGAGAAGCTAAAATAAATAGGCACTACTGTCAGAGCTTATTAAGAATCAGACAGATTTAACCTGAAGGTATTGCTTGCCCACTTCCTAACTATGAGAGAATGAGTGACTGACTTAAATGTTTTATATCTCAATAGCATCTTCTGTAAAGTGGGGACAACTGGTAGCTACCCTCTAAGCTTATCATGGAGATTACATGAGGCAATGCGTGACTTGCACAGGGCACACGGTAAAAATGCAATGTGTGGTTGTTATTATTATTAATTGCACATACCTCGAATGCAAAATTAACTGGGAAAAGCACTAGTTGAGACTGTGGAGTAGAGTTGATGAGGAAGTTACTGACGGTCAGGAAGACACAATAGAGGAAGTGACCTTGAGAGGTGGTTAGGATGTCAGTAGGTAGAGATGTAGGGGAAACACATTCCAAACAACACATATCTAGCACCGTGTCAGTATTACTATGGACATTTTGATCTCAGGACATAAGAGTAACAGAAACAAATGAGGCTAAAAAGGGAGTTTAGGACCAAGATCCAAAGCCATAGAAAGTCTTTTTGTGTCTAGGAACCTTTTGCACAGTTATGAAATTATACCCTTTATTGTTTCAACATTAGAGCTATCTAATCAAATTCTAATTATCTAGCATTCACCTTATGTACAGAGAGATAGCAAAGCCTCAGCCCTTGCTTCCTCATCCCTAATCCTGACTGCTCCAACCTAAGGTTTACCTAATGCCTGTTGATTTAGGAGCCCAGGATTTAAAAGGATGCTACAAAATGTCACAGTCAAGAACTGTCCAAGGACACATGATGAATAAATGTAATGGGGTGTCCTGGATGGGATCCTTGGACAGAAAAAGGACATTAGGAGAAAATCCAAAGACATCTGAATAAAGCACAGACTTTAGTTAACACTAAACTATGAATATTGGTTCATTAATTATGACAAACTTATACTAATGTCAGCTATTAAAAATAGGGATAACTGAGTACATAGCTTATAGGAAGCCTTTGTGTGACTTTCACAATTTTTTTCTGTAAATCAAAATTTATTCTAAATCTAAAATTTACTTTGACAAGGATGTAACATTTGAAAGGGGAAATATTGTTCCTGGGCAGACTTATACTATCTTCCTTAACTTGCTGGTCTGGTGGGTGCTTACCAAAGAAAACCTTCTAAAGTACTCTTTCAACGATTCCTTTTGAAATGACGGATGTTTTAACATGTAGAAAAACACATAAAAAATATTTTTAAACATAACTCGTGGCAGCAAATTATTTGAGTACTGCCTTCATACTTTTTTCTTTCAGAAGATTCTCTGATGTAACTGCTCTTAATTATATCCAGTTGCACTGGCCCCTATCAAGTTGCTTTAAACAGCCTTTCTAGTCAGCAGAGCTGCAGAGAAAAACCTTGGTGGGTACAGGTCACTAGGATGCAGGTGCAAGTCATAGATATGAGACACTTGTGCATGGGCCAGTAGAACAGTTTTGGGGATCCTAGGTTGTGGGGTGGAGAGTAGAGAGAAACGGGAGGTGGGAGAAACATCTGAGTTTTATTAGATAAGTCGTTCTGAACTAGGGACAACTGGCTGTCCCTTAGGAATATCTGGTAAGGTCTGGAGACACTGAGTGGGGAAGGAGGGGAAATTGCCACAGTAGATAGAGATAGTAGATAGAGGCCAGAGATACTACCAAAGATCCACAGTGCTCAAGCCAGCCCACTCCCCAAAGAATTCATATCTAGTCCAATATGTAAATCGTGCCAAAGCTGAAAAACTTCACGTTAAGCCCAATATGTAAACAGTGCCAAAGCTGAAAAGCTTTACATTCAATAGAAGATGGGAAATCACGCATTTGCTTCCATTTCCTTTTCTTTTCTTTCTTTCTTTCTTTTTTTTTTTTTTTTTTTTTGAGCTGGAATCTCAGTCTGTCACCCAGTCTGGAGTGCAGTGACGCAATCTCAGCTCACCCGTCTCCTGAGTTCAAGCGATTCTCCTGCCTCAGTCTCCCGAATAGCTGGGATTACAGGCATGTGTCACCATGCTTGGCTAATTTTGTATTTTTAGTAGAGATGGAGTTTTACCATGGTAGGGCTGGTCTGGAACTTCTGACCCCAGGTAATCCACCCACCTCGGGCTCCCAAAGTGCTGGGATTATAGGCGTGAGCCACTGTGCCCTGAACTGCCTTGCTTCCATTTTCTATTCCCCAAGGAAATTAATAATTAATGATTAAGCAGCTCATAATCTTGCAAATCCTAGTAAAGCTGGCTTTTCAGCCGTGGTTACTATGAACTTCTTGTTAGGGAAAATGCTTGTAGAAGATTGACCTTGGGCCAGCTCTCACATCCTCGTGGCCCATCTTTGACTAGGCCCATGGGCAGCCAGCTAGCAGCAGTGTGAGCCGACAGCCCCTTACTTCAGCTGAAATGAATGTCTTTCACTTCTGCCATGGACCCTCTCTCACATTCACACAGTGAAATGATGATAAAAACATTCCCAGCACCAACACACATGAATCCTGGATGCTCCAGGGAGTTACTGCCCCACTGGTCAACATTTGAACATTAAGATGGAAGCCAGTGAATAAATGCCCTTTTCTTCTTTCAGAAGGGCAATTCTAAGCTGCATAACACCCAGTTCCTTAAAGGAACACTGTAGGGACAGGCAATGGAACTATTGAGCCCAATGAAGATCAACTTAAGAATGTTCCTGTTAATTGACTTCTCTGTCATCCTTGACTCATTTTCCCCAGTCCTCCACTCCTCATATCTGAAGTCGCTTCCAAAAATGAGCTACTCACACACAACCCTTGCCCCAGGCTTTGCTTTCTGAGAAACTTAGGTTGATAACTTCTTCTTTAAGATATTCATCAAATATTTTCCCTTTGAGTGGTAGATTTGGATTGCTATGGGTTTCTCAGACTCTCTCAGCCCTGGCTGCAAGTAATAATAATAATAAATATTAACAGTAACAAAAGTGGTTATTTATGGTAATTCTTATAGAAAAAGAAACAGCCTCATAGTGTTTGAAACTTGCCCTAGTAGAGAGCCAGGATTTGATCCCAGTCTGCCTGAGCTCAAAATTCTTACCACACACAATGGCTAGAAGTTTTCCCAGAAGCAGTACAATGTCTGGGTAGAATGTCTAAGAACAAAATATTTTGTTCTAAAAAAAAACTTTTTTACCATCTCCTAACCCACTTAATTTTCATGGATATAATGCAAAGTCTAATGGAACAAGTTATTTATCATCATGTTGGAATTTCAAGTGTGCCTTGTCTATATACTGATTACTATTGCAATACACCAAAGTGTATTGCAGAGAGAAGAGGTCAATATAGAAAAAAACTGCACATATGTCCAATGACTGTGTGTATGTGTGTGTGTGTTCATGTGGATAAATGTGTGTGTGTGTGTGTGTGCGTCTGTGTATGTGTATGTGTCTGTGTGAGAAGCAGAGACAAAAGTTTGAACCTCAAGCTCTAAAGCCTAAAGACAAATTATAATTAGTTTTTGTAGCTCATTGCTTTATATTTTCAGAGTTGTCACATTTCATTTGTGAGAAAACTCCAGAGCTTCCTCCAGCTGCTGATTCCAAACCAGCTTCGCAGTGAGTGAGATTGTACAGACGGGGAAGTGGCTATGTCTTTACAAAATTATGAAATACCAATACCCTTCTTAATATAATGGTGGTTATCTACAAATAGTGGTGCTCTTTAATTTGTGTGTGTGTGTGTGCATATGATTAAATAGCCACAGTTTAAGGCTGCCAGGGCACTAGTGTTTGAATCAGAAAACCTAAATTTAACTTTCCTTAATTGTTAAATATAGCCCTAAATAATAATGAGTGGAGTTAGTTGTAGTGGTAGCAGCAGTAATTACAATAAACAAATGTTCATTGACCATACTTTAAGTGTTATTTTCCTAAACACACTATTCACATTACTTCATTTAAATTACCTCAACAACCTCATGTAGTGAATACTATTATTATCACTACTTATCAGATGAGTTATTAACTAAGCGTATAGAAGTTAACTCATCCAAAGAGGCATGGCTGACATATAGGATACTCAAGACCCAAATCAGAGATCTCAATGTCCCTGTTTTTGACTCTGCAGCTCTATAGAGCCCTCTGAGCCTCCATTGTCTTACCCACGAAATGGAGCTGGTAATACTTTCTCCATTCAGGTGTTCTTGTAGTAAGAATTTTTATTTTATGGAAGGTGGAGAGGGGAAAAGGGATGCCAGAGGCTTAACTGGAAACTATTCCTTAGAATCCACAATCCAGTCTGGCATTTTGGAGTATAACTTTTAGCAGACAAAAATGTTCATATATGATAAATTTGAAAGCATAATAGATTATGTTCAAATTAACAACCTTCCTTTATACTTGGGAAAAATTATTCCTTAAGATGACTGAAAAATCCCTGTATGTTCTGGCTCCCGCTTTTCTCTCTACTTCATCTCCTTGTTCACTCCATCCAGGCATCCTAGCCTTTTTGATTTTTCTAAAATATTGCAACCTCAGTCGCAGCTCCAGAACTTTACATTCATAGCTCTTAGATCTGGGAAGTCTTTCAGCAAGGTCAGACAAGTTGAAAATGTTGACATGGAGGTTGTTCTGTTGGCCCCTCAGATGACCAAGCCCATATAAGTTGTACACAATACTTCTTCTGAGAAAACTCTTTAGTCTGGTTAGTTACCATGTTAGACCTGGGCAAAAAGGGTTGCTGTCCTGAGCCTAAAAGTGTAGAAAGCCTCACTCTTCCTCCCATCAGCTTCATTCCCCTCTACAGGGCTAGGAAGTTCCACAGGGTAAAAGGAGCATGCTCTCCTGGTATCCACACCTCTCCCCTTTAGACCATACTACCGATACCCAAAGCCCTAAGGTTTTCTCCCTAAATGTTCATGAGCCTGCTTCCACAACCTACACAGCCTTTTGTTTTTCCCTAAATCTGATCTTCAGATGCTGAGGAGTCACGCCACAGGTGTATGCACCCTGTGGGCTCCAGAGTTTATTAAGGGGTGGCTGAGAGTAGGATGTGGACAGAGCTTCAGTGTATGGACTGGGATATCTACATGAACCTTGGAAGCTTCTCACATTGTGGGAAGGATCCAGGAGTCAGAAGAGATTGGGAAACAGGCCTAGGGATGGGGTTAGCTTGCCTTTAGGCTACCATGTATCAATAAAAAATCTCAAGGAGGGAAAGAATTCTAAATTCAAAGCAGGCTTTCCAGGCTGTTATGAAGGCAATGTGTCAAGGTGGAAGAATAGATAACATTGTATTAACAGATTGTTAGCTAGATTTATAACTTTTAACTATTTAGATGTGGGTGTGTGGGCCACCAGTTGTACTGTCATTATGGAACCCAAAGATGTTAGGGGAGGGCCTGGGTTCTGTTTACATGCTGTGAATGCCTTTTCTCAATCTTAAAACAAGAGGGTCCTTTTTGTCCTTCAGATGTCTGAATACATATTATCTTCTCAGAAAGGCCACCTCTGATCACTCTGTTCTTCCAGTACAAGTTCTTCCAGTACAAGCCAGCCACTCTTGTGTCTTTTCTCTATTTTATCCACAGAGCTCTTTATTTTCTTGCTTTTTGTACCTTTATGCCTGAATGGATGCTCCTTGGAGGCAAATTTTCCTTCTTTACTATATCATTCCTAGTGTCTATAACATAAATTAAGTGTTCCACAAATATGTGTATGATGAAAGGATAATAGAATATTAATATAATAGATAAATTAATAAAATATATTTACATATGTACACACTTACCTTAAATAATAATGATAAGCAGTTACAACGTGTCTGATGCTTTTCTAATGCCAGTGCACAATGTCTTCCAGTTTATTTTGGGCTTCATAGGTAGCCAGCTAACTAGAGAGCTCATACCACTAAATAACTATTGTGAGAATGGAGCCAGAAAGAGAGGCAGAAGATCCAACATTCCTTCATTTGTATTATGTTAAATACAATGATAATCACACTATTTTACCCATTCTTTTCCTAGCTCCTTCTGAATTTAAGGCAAATAAGCAAACCATGCAAAGAAATCAGATATGACTTCTTCTTGGCTCTATAAGAAGATTATTCATGCTATGCTTGTTACAAGAGTTACATGCACACCCATTACTTTCTAAGACTAAAGAAAATATCAAGGAAACATTTCAATAATTATATGGTCAAGGTATAGAGTTTCTTATATTAATACTTCAAAGTTCCCTTTCTGGAAAATGCACACATTGTTTAAGATCTTCATATAGTTTATATATTTTAATCACTTCATAATTATGGAATATTATTATCATTGAGACAGAAGTCTCTCTCTGTCACCAGGCTAGAGTGCAGTGGTGTTATCTCAACTCACTGCAATTTCTACCTCCTGGGTTCAAGTGATTCTCCTGCCCCAGCCTCCCAAGTAGCTGGGATTACAGGTGTGCACCACCACACCCAGCTAATTTTTTTGCATTTTTAGTAAAGACCGGATTTCACCATGTTGGCCAGGATGGTCTTGATCTCCTGAGCTCATGATCTGCCTGTTTTGGCCTCCCAAAGTGTGATAATTACAGGTGTGAGCCACCATACCCAGCTTGGGATTATTTTAAATAATAAAAATAGTTATGCTTGTAGCATTTAGTATCAATATTTCTACAAATTATATTTATGTAAATAAGTGTATTGTGAAAAGAGGGGGTTCAGGATAAGGGGTATGTTCAAAAATCCATGTTTTTGTCATTGTTCAAATAAAAATCTTCCATCTCAAAATCTTTTTTTTTTTTTTTTTGAGACAGAGTCTCACTCCGTCACAAGGCACCAGGCTGGAGTGCAGTGGCGCAACCTTGGCTCACTGCAACCTCCGCCTCCTGGGTTCAAGCAATTCTCCTGCCTCAGCCTCTCAAGTAGCTGGGACTACAGGCGTGAGCCACCATGCCCAGCTAATTTTTTTTTGTATTTTTAGTAGAGACGCAGTTTCACCATGTTGGCCAGGATGGTCTTGATCTCTTGACCTCGTTATCCACCAGCCTCAGCCTCCCAAAGTGCTGGGATTACAGGTGTAAGCCACCATGCTCGGCCCTCAAAATCTTTGTAAAAGGATAGTCATAAAACAAACAACCTATTACCCTGTAACTCTATTCTTCAGTCGAAATTAAAACTGGTATGCAATGGCCACATCTCCTATTTATATAAAACACAGCTTTTATCATAGACTAATTTTTGTCTGTTAAGAATGAAATTGAGATTCAGTAAAGATGGATTCAAATGCAGTAAGTTAAATCTATTGTTTTAAATATACCAGGTCATGCATGTTCTCTCTTTTCCCTCCAACCCATTTCACTCCCCTTCTTTCTCCTTTTGAACTGCTGACCTGAGTTAGTAGCCAAACATAATAATACAGTGTTTGATTCTCTGGAAACCCATAAAATTACAAACCAGCAACCACCAGGATGTTGGCAGAATTTCTGTGGACAGCAACCAGCATGGTCCTTTTTTTCTTTTTGAAATGAAGCAGTACATTGCAATTGTTGATACATTACGGAGGAAGGCAATAGTATCCACCCTATCTCACCCCCACCCCTTAACTCTTTTGACTGCTTGAGGTGGGGAGAGAGAATTCACCTATTTAAAACACAAATTCCTTCTCTTTTAGCTTTTACTATGTAAGCCTGCCTTTTTAAGATTCCTTTTTATTTTTATTAAGCAGCAATGGAGTTTTATAGTACTATGCTAAGCGTGACAGAAGATAAACATCTAAATAAAACCACTACATGCCTTCAAGAAAAACAAAATCTAATTAATCTAAAATCTAATGTGAACTTTAAGTTTTAATAGAAATTAGGTACTATCTTCTCACTACAACAGGAATATTTTCTCAGTCATACAGCTGCACTAAAGTGAAAAAAAAAAGACAAATTTTCAGGTTCCAGAAATAAAGATGCAACTCAAGTCACAGAGATAAGCTTATGAATGGATGTACTAGGAACTCCAGAATCTGAGACTAGAACTAGATCATAGAGACCAGAGGCTGATATTTTAACTAATATAGAGGTTGCATGGATCTAGCATTTGATTGAGAATTAGAACTGAGACCCTTACATCAGGTAGGTTAGGTCTAGCTTCGACCCTCTATAAGACATGTGCTAGATAAAACCTAATCAGTGATCTATGAATATGGCATTAAAAATGCTCTCATCTGTCCATGCTCCTCCTCACAGGAGGAGATGATTAAGTCCTTAATGGAAATAAAACATTTCAGAGCAGCACCACATATCAATAGAGGGTGAAGTCTATGTTATGTACATGGTACTTGTTTCCCCAATGTGAGAAAACAACATAAAGACAGATCACAAGCCCTTGAAATTTCAGGAGCAAACTGCAGAGCATACTAAAAGCACACACAGTTATATCGAGAAAATAAAAAATCAACTTCTGCTGAAGATGCCCTCACAATAAAAAGTGATAAACTGCCCAAAGAAACAATACATGAGGTAGGAGCAAGAAACAGTTGTATTAGTATATATAAAATTTGAAGTAACAGAGTCATGTAAAAAGACTGCAACACAGATATAAGTCAAATAATTAAGGATATAAAATAAACAATAAAAACAAAATGACAAAAATAAATAGATTTGGGGAAAGAGAGGGAAGTCCAGAATTAAAAGGTGTGATCAGAGCAAGAAAAAAAGATCACTGGACAAGTTAAACTGCTGTTGAAGTGAGAATTAGTAATCTGGAAAATGGATCTGGGGAAATTATTCAGAATGCTGTATAAGGAGAAAAGGAAATTCAGAATATAAAACATTAACAGAAATAAGAAGGCCAGAATAAGAAAGTACAAAAATGCCTGATAAGAATTATAATGGGAGAAAGTAGAGAGAACAAAAAATAAAAGAAATATTTAAATAGAGAGTATCTGGAAATTTTTCAGGATTGCTGGAGAGTTTAAATACAGTCAGACGTGGTTTTAGAAAGAGACTCAGAGTTTTGAGCTCAGTGGTGGAATGGACTAATATATCTGCCAATAACAATTAAAAGCTGAGCAAAATGTAAAAAGCATTTTGAAGGCACTGGAGAGTGAGGAAACAAGCAGAAAGTAGCAGGCATTGGATCTCTGAAAGAAGGAAATCACACTGGGTGAGACTCCCATTTAACACAGTACATTCCTCACAGGGCCTTCTGCATTATGTGTAGTATGAAGTAGCCGAGACTTGTCACACCATACGCAAAATTTAATTCAAGATGAAGTATAAACAAGAATGTAAAAACTAAATCTAAAACAGCTCTAAAAGAAGACAGATGATACCTTCCCTACCCAGGGTAGACAAGACAGGATATAAAAACATTATGAAGAAAACTGATAAATCAGACTTCATCAAAATTAGAACATCTCCTCAAAGAGCACCAGTAAGAAAAATGAAAATGTAAGCCATGGCCCAGGAGAAAATATTTATAATTTATCCATTTGAAAAAAAGCACTATATTCTGAATATATAAAGAACTGCTTGTGGCTATACAGATTTTACTATTTTGTGTTACATTAGTTTTGGTGGTTTGTATCTTTCAAGGAATTTGTTCATTTCATCTAAGTGTCAAATTGATTGGCATAAAGATATTCAAGATACTCCATTCCTGTCTTATTTTTCTGTTTGCATTCAGTAGCTACACAGTGCATTCTCTACAAGTGCAAATTGAATATTCGTCAAGTGTTTTAGTCCATTATGTGTTGCTATTCAGGAATACCTCAGACTGGGTAACTTATTTTTAAAAAAAGAGGTTCATTTGGCTGATCGTTCTCCAGGTTGTACAAGCATGGCACTCATATCTGCTTGGCTTCTGGTGGAAGCCAGAAGCCAGAAAGGAAGCCAGAAAGAAAGCTTTTACTCATGGCCGAAAGTGAAGGGGAAGCAGGCATGTCTAATGAAGAGAGAGGGAGCAGAGAGAGAGATGAAGGCAATCCCAGACTCTTTTTAACTAGATCTCCCATGAACTTATTATCATGGGGAGGACACCAAGAAATTCATGAAGGATCAGCCCCAATAACCCAAACACCTCTCACCAGTTCCTACCTCCAAAACTGAGGATCACATTTCAACATGAGATTTGGAAAGGATATACATCAAAACATAGTATGTCTCTGGCCCTCCAAACGTCATGTCCTTCTCACATTGCAAAATACAATCATCCATTCTCAATAGGTTCTCAAAATCTTAATTCATCCCAGCATGACTCAAAGCAAGCTCCTTCTATGAACCTATAAAGTCATTTACTTCCAAAATACAATGATGGCACAGGCATTGGGTAATCATCCTCATTCTAACAGGGATAAATTAGCCAAAATTAAAAGGCAATGAGCCCTACACAAGTGCAAAACCCAGCTGGGCAGACACTAAACCTGAAAACTCCCAAATGATCCTGGACTCCAGGTCCCACATCCCGGGCACACTGATATGCAGGATGGGCTCCCAAGGCCTTGTGCAACTCTGGACCTGTGGCTTAGATAGGTGCAGCTTATATGGCTGTTTTCACGGTTTGGAATGTGATGCTTGTAGCTTTTCTATGCTGAGGTTTTAAGCTGCTGGTGGCTCTTCTATTTTAGGGTCTGGAGGACAGTAGCCTTCTTCCCACAGCTCTACTAGGCAGTACCTCCTGAGGACTCTATGTGGCGGCTGCAACCCCATGTCTCCCTTTGGCATTGCCCTAGTAGAAGCTGTCTGTGGGGGCTCTGCTCCTGTGGTAGACTTCTGCCTGAGCATCTCGGCTTTCTCATAACCCCTGTGAAATCTAAATGGAAGCTGCCAAGCTTCCCTTGATCTTGTATTCTGTGCACCTGCAGACTTAACACCATGTGGAAGCCATCAATGCTTGTGATTTGCACCCTCCAGAGCAGAAGCCGGAGCTGTGTCTAGGGTCTTTAAGCCATAGCTGGAGGTGGAGCAGCAAGAATGTAGGGAGCAGCCTCTTAAGGTGGCACAGAACAGTGGAATGCCAGGCCTGGCACCTGAAACTATTCTTTCCTCTTAGGCCTCTGGGACTGTGTTGGGAAAAACTATCCTGAAGTCTTCTGAAATGCCTTCCAGACATTTTTTCCATTTTCTTGACTACTAGCACTTGGCTCCCGTTCAGTCATGCTAATCCCTCTAGCAAATAATTGCTCTGCAGTCTGCTTGTATTCCTCACCTGAAAACTCTCTTTCCTTCTATGCCATGTGGTCAGGCTGCCAATTTTTAAGGCTTTTATGCTCTGCTTCCCCTTTAGCTAGAAGTTCCAACTTGAAGTCATGTCTTTGCTCCCATATCTGATCATGGGCTATTAAAAGCAGTTGTGCCACATATTGAATACTTTTCTTTAGAATTTTCTTCCACCAGAAACCCTAGGTCATCATTCTTAAGCTTGACCGTCCACAAATCCCTGAAACATAGACACAATACAGTCAAGGTCTTTGCTGTGTCTTAAGAAGAATGACCTTTATTCCCAGTCCCAATAAACTCCTAACTTCCATCTGAGTGAGACTTCCTCAGCCTGGCTTCCACTATTCATATTTCTGCCACCATTTTGGTCACAACCACTTAAAAAGTCTCTAAGAATTTCAGACTTTCTCTTTCCTTCCAGTCTTCTTCTGAGTCTTCCAAACTCTTACAACATCTGCCTGTTCCCCTGCTTCAAAGCTGCTTCCACACTTTCAGGTATCTTATAGCAATGCCTCACTCCTCAGTACCAATTTTCTGTTTACTGTTTTCTGTTGCTATAAATTATTTATACTGGACAGTTTATAAAGAAAGGAGGTTTATTTGGCTCATGGTTCTGCAGGCTATACAAGCACAGAAGCTTTATCCACTACGTTTCTGGTGAAACCTTAGGAAGCTTTTACTTATGGTAGAAGGGAAAGTGGGGAGCAGGCATCTCATGTGATGAGAGAGGGAGCAAGAGATAGGGAGCTCCCAGACTCCTTTTAGCTACCAGATCTCATGTGGACTCATTACCATGGGGAAGGCATCGAGCCATTCATGAGGGACCTGCCCTTGTAATTCAAAGACATCTCAATAGGGCCCACATCCAACATTTGAGATCACATTTCAACAGGAGATTTGGAGGGGACACACATCCAAACCACATCACAAAATACACTATATACTGGATCATGTGAACCAAACACCATATGCAGGATAATAAAACAAGTTTTAATAACTTTCAAAGATTTGAAATCATAAGTTGCATTTTTTTTTTTTTGAGATGGAGTCTCCCATTGTCATCTAGGCTGGAGTGCAGTGACATAATCTCTGGTCACTACAACCTCCACCTCCTGGGTTCAAGTGATTCTCCTGCCTCAGTATCCTGAGTAGCTGGGATTACAGGTGCCTGCCACCATGCCTGGCTAATTTTTTTTGTATTTTTAGTAGAGACTGGGCTGGTCTCAAACTCCTGACCTCAAGTGATCTGCCCACCTCGCCCTCCCAAAATGCTGGTATTATAAGTGTGAGCCACCATGCCTGAACAATACATTGTGTGTTCTGTGACAATAATGAAATTAAATTGAAAAGCAATAGTCATAATAAAATATGTAGATAGCTAGAAAAATCAACATATTTGATGATTAACACCCTTCTAAATAATCCATGGATCAAATAAAAAATAGCAAAAGTAATTAGAAAATATCTTGAAATGAAAGTAAAGAAGACATAATATATCAAAAATTGAGAGATGCAGCTAAAGCAGAGCTTAAAGGAAAATGCATGTCCTTAAATGCTTACTATCAATGTTTACGCATTTAATACTTAAAATCAATGCCTAAGAATTTTAAATGATTAGAATCAATAATCTAACTTCCAGCTTAAGAATCTAGAAAAACAAGAGCCAATACAATACAAAGTAAATAGAAAAAATAAAATAATAAATATAAGAATGGACTTCAATTAAATAGAAAACAAAAATTGTTGAAAACTGACAAAGCCAAACGTTGGCTCTTTGAAAAATGCAATGAAATTAATAAACCTCTAGCCAACCACATATCTATTTTTTTTAATGAGTTTCTAACTGAAAATAT
The DNA here is from genome assembly GCA_963574635.1 of Cheracebus regulus. Taxonomy (NCBI): domain Eukaryota; kingdom Metazoa; phylum Chordata; class Mammalia; order Primates; family Pitheciidae; genus Cheracebus; species Cheracebus regulus. The sequence goes on from CAUYQU010020127.1 coordinate 65,372, forward strand.
TCCCATAAAGAAATTTCCTAGCTGAGCTGGCTACTTAGCAATTCTGAATAAATAATTTTTTTATGTTCACTGCATGAGAAGTTTCGATATTAAATAGAAATGTTCTACTCAATTGATTCATAGATTTCAATGCTATCCCAGCCTAAATCCCAACAGATTTTTCTGAGAAGTTGATACACTGATTCTAAAATGTATATGGTCATCAGAAGACCCTGAAGGAGCAAATATATATACATTTATAAAGTTCAAAGACTTAAATCACCTGATTTTTAACTTGTAATATAAAGCTATAATAACTCAGATAGCATAGTATTGGTATAAAGACAGATATGTATCAACAAAACAGAACAGAAAGTACAAAAAATAGATTCATGTATGTAGGCAATTGATTTCCTACAAAGGTGTCAAGTTATCTCATCAGAGGAAAACATGATTTTGTTACAAATTGTGCTGGAATAACTATCTATTTAAAAACTTAAAAAGAACCTCAAGTCTTGTCACATATTATATACAAAAACAACTCAAAATAGATAATAGGCCAAAATATAAAGAACCAAAACTGTAAAATTTCTAAAACAGTTCTTAAATGCAGTGTTAAGTGCAGAGGTGTCTAATACAAATTTCCATGCTATTCTATAATATTCCAAATATTGAAGCATTCTGTTGGGTAATTTAACTTCAAAACATTTCTTATTTTCCTTAATTTCTGAACCAATTTTGGGTGTGCTTGGTTTATTTCTCTCTTAAATAATGTATTCCTTAGGCTTCAGCATTTTTGTCTTATTCTAAAAGTGTTTTTCCTGGTGTTCACAGTTCTTCTCAGGTCTGTCTTTCTCCCCATTTGATGAAAGACCCCCAGACAACTCAGGAATAATTATCAGATTAATTGTGCCTACTGTCAATTGAATATCTTCACCTCAATGTCACATGGACAAATAGAATTCATTATATCTTAGTTAATCTAAAAAACATCCTCCTTCATGTCTGCATCTTTTCTGTTTTGCTTAATGGCTTTATATTGCTTGGCTTGTCTAGAAACCTGAGAGGTCTCTAGATATATTTTTCCCTTTTTTGCAACATTCAAGGAGTCATCAAATTATGTTGATTCCATATCCAAGGTTTTATTGAATATTTTCACCTTTCTCATTTCTGCTGAAATTTTAGTTTTCTACCATACCCTGAAACTATACCCTATATGGCCTATTGGGGTCATGTCACCCCATATATATGACCTGACAACACATTCTTTGTGCTGCCACTAGATCTACCTTCTGTCACAATCTGATGCTAACCTACTGGTTAGCCATATTTCAGAACACTTCTCATACCTAATACTCCAGCCTTGCAAAACTACACCCTTACCTACTAAATATGCATTTCATTCTCCAACATGGTATTCTCTCTATTTAAAAAACATTTTCTTCCCTTCACTATCTACCAAATACCAAATCACTCTTTAGCTCTCTGTTCAAATTTCTCCTTCATAAAATCTTCCTTGCTTCCTTAGACAGACTGAGCTACTTTCTTTTCTATTCCTGTAGTATGTTTTTGTGAATATTTCTAACAATAGTAATTGTCACATTATATCTTTATTACTGCTTCTCTACTTCCCTTTTTGGTGGAATTTGAGCTTACCTCTGGCAAAATCTAAATTTTACTTAAAACAATAATTCTTAGCACAATGCTTGCAGCATAATCATTACTCAAAATATGTTGGATAAATTGATATAAATGGATAAATTAAGAAACAGAAGTTTTTTTTATTATCCTTCTAGAGACATTTCTATCTTCAAGTCAAAAATGTTGCTTTGTCATTACCTTTGCATATAATACTCATTGAGATATTTTCATGAATGAAGATCTTTAAACCTTTAGTTATCATGGAAAAGAAGAGATAATTAACATTTATTTTACCTTCTGTAGACATTCCAGTAAGCTAGATGGTTTACCTACATGATCTCATTTAGTCCTCACAGCAGACTTTTAAGATAGTGTTAGTTTCAGAGTAGCTAACTGAATTAGTTAAATTAGGTTTGGCCATGAGTAATAGAAAATAGAACAGTGGCTTAAACAATCATCATGGACTTAAGGGATTTTAATCTTGCTACACTACCATTCTCTACACCTTGGTCCAAACTGATTGTTCTAGCTCCTGAAGGAAGGAGAAAAGAAAAGGAAAAGAACATGCCTCCCCCATCCAGGAAGTTACACCATTACTTTCACTTCTACATCACTGGCTGAACGTTGTTGCTAGTGCACACGAACTGCAAAGGGATCTTGGAAGAGTTGTTTTTATATAAGATATTTATAATCCTAGCTAAAACTCTGGGAATTTGTTGCTAAAGAATAAGGGCAGGCTGGGTGCAGTGGTTCACATCTGTAATCCCAGGCCTCTGGGAGGCTGAGGCAGGCAGATCATGAGGTCAGGAGATCACTGAGGCAGGCAGATCATGGAGTTTCACCATATTAGCCAGATCACTTGGTTATTTGTGTTGTTTTAAATCACTATTTTGAAAAATGCAGATCAAAAAGCTAAATCTGGTTAAAAATTTCCCTAAACCAGGAAATCCTATTAGGCATCAAACACAGAAGCCTTACAAAAACTGTGTTTCATCTCAAGCAAGAGTTTTATGCAATTCTTGCAAGAAAGACCACTTTATTAGTGTCGAAATGAAGAAATGGGAATGTGGTCCTAAATGTGAACAGACTCCTTAACATGACATTAAATAAGGACAAAATGGAACTGGAGGCCAGTGAATTTGTTTTGGTGGTGAGTTACTTAGGATGAGCTGCCTGGGAAGGGTACAAGAATAAATAACTAACTTTAGGTTGTTTGTATTCTGTCATCCATTGACTTGCTTACTTTTTTAAAGGGTGACCTACATGGGAAGTGTCTTAATATATTCCATGCAGCATAAAAGACCATCATGAAGCCAGTCAATGTTCAGACATTATTTTCAACTTTTTCTTGGATTAGGATTAAGACTTCAACCAAGCCTATAGATTATCACAAACAGTGACAATTCTTAATGAATTGGAGGCAGAATAACATACTCCCAATAGACCAGGTGTGGTGACACACACCTGTAATCTCCGCACTTTGGGAGGCCGAGGTGGGTGGATCACCTAAGGTCAGGAGCTCGAAACCAGCCTGGTCAACATGGTGAAACTCCATCTCTACTAAAAGTAAAAAAAAAATTAGCCAAGCATGGTGGTGGGCATCTGTAATCCCAGCTAGTCAGACTCAGGCAGCAGAATCTGAACCTGGAAGGCAGAAGTTGCAGTGAGCTGAGATCACGCCATTGCAGTCCAGCCTGGGTAACAAGAGTGAAACTGTCTCTCTCTCTCTCTCTCTCTCTCTCTCTCTCTATATATATATATATATATATATATAAATTATATATAAAAATTCCCTATGTATTCCCAATTTAGATAGGTAGATAGATGGATAGAAAGATACAGTTATATAGATTTTTTTTCTAATAATACCCAAGTCCTAATCTCTAGAATCGGGGAATATGTTACATTCCATGACAAACAGATGTTAATATAGCAGACAGAATCAAGGTGGTTGATTACTTGATTATCCTGGATTATCCAGGTGTGTTCACCGTAATCACAGTGTTCTTAAATATGGACAAGAAAGGCAGGGGAGTCAGCATCAGTGTGCTGTAACGTGAGAAAGATGATGGCCATCGCTGACTTTGAATATGGAAGAGGGTCGTCAGCCAAGGAATTCGTAAGGTTGCTAGCAACTGAAAAGGCAAGAAGACAGAGTAACTCCCATAACCTCCAGAAAAGAAGGCAGCACTGTCAACACCTGATTTTAGCTCAGTGAAGCTCACTTCAGACTTCTGACCTACAAAAATATCAGTTAATAGATTTAGGTTTTTCTAATCCGTTAAGTTTGTAGTAATTTGTTACCGTGGCACTAAGAACTCAGTATGTCCTTAATATACCCTCTTAGTGTTTTATTTTTTTTAAATCAATTCCTGCACACATTCTCATCTAGGATAGAAAAATTGATTCTTGTTAGTCTAAGTCCTTTCTCAAGGTGTAGAGAACTCCTAATTCCAATGCATTCTGAATAGTTTTGCCTGGCTAAATAACTGTTAACATATCTGCTATATATTAATGATTTGTTCCTAAAAGACTGAATGTTCTTACCTAGTGTCCTCCCAGGATCTAAAAAGCAGCACTTCTCATTTCTATACATTATTTTCAAATAAACAAATTAGTGCTTGTTACCTCAATTTTATAGCTAAGTTAAATTGTCAATCAGTTCCCAGAATTTCAACTTGTCGGGTACCAAGTGCTTTTTTGAGTTACAAACTGTAGCAACAACACTGAAAATGACTGAGGTCACCCAGTTGATACTGGGATTTTCTAACAAAGCCTTTTTATGCTTTCAAAATCGACTGTAATTACCAGTTGAAATTCAGCTCAATTTGGAAGTGTGCAGTAATTAGTAAACAAGTCTAAGGTGAAGATTTTTAACTACTAAATACTAAAAATACCAAATTAAAGCTGCTGAGGAGAGAGTGAATTCTACGCATTTAAGCTGATGAATCTCCAGTGCCTAGAACAGTGTTAGGAATCTGATAAACCCCAAATACGTGTTTGTTGACTTAAGAAGTGGTCTAACCCTTTTCTCCCGAGACTTGATTATCCACTGATCATTATTAAGTTGAAGTATAAAGCAACAGGATGTACTTAGTATATGTGCAGCAGAAAGTAGGTAGAAGGCCCAGAGACCAGTGGAGGTACACAAAAAAATACCCCCCGAAGGCACTGTATGTGAGGCAGCTATATTTAATGAAGAATCAAGGCCAGGAAAGGTGGCTCACGCCTGTAATCCCAGCACTTTGGGAGGCTGAGCGGCAAGAGGATCACCTAAGGCCAGGAATTTGAGGCTGCAGTGAGTTGTGATTGTGCCACTGCACTCAACCTGAGTGACAGAGTAAAACATTGTCTAAAAATACTAAAAAATTTTTTAAAAAAAATAAAAAGAAATCAAGCCTAGCATTTCTCTGCTCTTCCTAGCATCAACTTCTCAGTGTTCTTAAAAACGATTATACACATTAGTTGTAGCGTTTTTACTGTATTTCAATTTCAGTTACAAAATAAAATATTTTAGAAGAAATTTTTGGTGTCTCTATTTATATATCTTTCTTTATTTTAAAACTTACATATGGTAAAATTCACTCTTTGTGGTGTACAGGTCCATGGGATTTGATCCACAATGGTTTCAGCACTCCCAAAATTCCCACACACTCTCCTTTTTCAGCCAACTCTTCCCCACTTCCAAACCCCAGGCAACCATTGATCTGTTCTCTTTCCTCATCATTTTTTGCCATTTCCAGAATGTCATATAAATTGAATCATTCAGTATATATGTAGCCTTTTGAATCTGTTTTTTGTTTGTTTGTTTGTTTTTTGTTTTTTAACTTAGAAGAAAGCATTTGGGATTCATCTCTATTGTTTGGTCAATTAATTTAATTGCATGGATATACCATGGTTTGTTTACCCATTCAACAATTGAAAAACATTTGGATTGTTTCCAGGGTTTATCAATAATGAATATAGTTGTTGCAACTATTCATGTACAGGTTTTTACTAAATTTTCTTTTTTTTGGGGGGGCGGGGTGGTGGTAAATACCAAACAGTAAAATTGCTGGGTCATAGATAAATGTATGTTTGATTCTATAAGAAATTGCCAGCCCATTTTCCAAAGTGACTGCACCATTTTGCATTCCCATGAGCAATTTATGAGAGTTCCTATTGTATCACATCCTCACCATTCACTGGTATTATCTTTGTTTTAACCATTATAATAGATGGATAGTAGTTAGGGCATTTATTTAGAATATTCCAAAGAAAAATTTTTAGCTGATTCTCAGACACCCTGCAAGATCACTCAGGCTTAGATTCTGAGAGAAACCATATCTTGAAGGCATATCACAAGTAACTACTTATTGCTCCATACTGATGGTTGTAGCTTTACCTTAAACTATTTTCCAGGATACAGACCTTTAGAAATACTTCCTTATTGTAGTAACAAGTTCAATAAGCATTTAAATGATGATCAAAGTCAAAGATTTGATTCTGTAATAGACAAATAACAATCTCTTTACCCTTTGTCATAGCATTGAACTCAATTCACTGTTTGCAAATGCATCCTTTTTGGTATCAAGCCTGCAAACAGTTCACAGAAAAGTCAGGCCATTATTTGGAAAATAAACTCAAAGTTACCGTTCTGTTCACAACTGCATTTTTTTCATACACGAAGAGCAGCAACAATCAAAATAAGAATGATGATTTTAAGAAAATGGAATACTTTTAAAGCAACAAACACTATCACAGGGCATTTAGGGCATTTAAATTTCCATCCAACACAGTTCATTTAATACTATCCAGTCAGTGCCATACCAATTACCCTTCTGTTCTTTTTCTTATTAAAGTTATCTCAATTAAATCGTTTTCTCCAAACTTTGAACTTTTAAGGCAAAAGAGAAAGATAAAATCTGTGGGTTACTTTGGTAACAAGTTATATTCTTCCTCAATGAATTTTCCATGACATCTGTTTAGGAAAATCTCAGAAGATACCAAAATGAGATAATGATGGGGTTTTATATTTATCAAAGGCAGCCTTACCCCGATGCACAAACACATTAACTTACCATTGCATGGGAGGACGCTTTTGTGTACCAGAGGCACAGTCAGTGAAAGGAAACTGGTTTTAAGGAAAAAGATCTCGCTAAATCCTCACCAAAAGCTGGACCCATCTGAGCTTGACCTTTCTGATATTTCTATCAATTTGACTTCCCTTTTGCTTTTGATATACATATGCATCAACATATATATGCACACATACGTATATACATACATGTATATATATACATATATCTGTGTATATATACACATATATATTTTACACACACACACACATTTTTGCCTTACTTGTTCTACTTTCAGATTGAACTTGAGAACACTTAAGTTCTCAGCAATAAGGTATTTTCAGAGAAGAACTTTTCATGATGTAGAAAAATGCTACTTTATTTTGAATGTTTTATAGTTGTTCTCAAGTAGTGCCTGACTCAGGCAGAGGCTTTTACCACCAGTCATAAAGCGCTGAGAACAATTTAGGTTGAGAGTACTGTAACTGGCACTCTGGGAATCGAATAATTTTAATGAGATATGAGCTTTGCTTGCTAGGTTTGTTTAAATGATACTTAATTTATTATTCAATAGAGAATCTAAAGATCTATAGATCTGTAATCTAAAGAGTGATTATTAAGACATATAATGTTAATTTCTTTCTTTATAACCACCAGAGCAGGAAATTCTTTGATTTTAATTTTAACCATTAATTTTCCAGAACTACAAATAATGCTGGCCACTGGTAATATTTTAAGATGTTTATGCACATATTTCCCTATTTAAGATAGGAATATATCAGAGTCACTTCAGGCTCTAAGTTTGTCTGGCTCTTACTGAGAATCGTGTTCCTTTTTCTTTCTCAGTCTCTTCTCCACAATATCAATTCCCCAGGTGCTACCCTGTTGTTTCTCTAATCCTCTGTTTTCATTTGCTCCTTGACCTGCAATGTTCTCCTTCCATGAGCGGTGCCAGCACATCTAAATCTATGCCTAAGGCTGTGACATTTCACCTTTAATTAAGTCTTGAATTCCCAATTGCCTAAATACCTGAAGATCCAAGGGCCTTGCTGGTACCACAAATACCTGTAAAAATGAATTCTCTACCACCTGGCATTAAACCAATGTCTCTTCCAGATTCACCTCTTCCGGCTACTGGTGCTTCATTGGTCCAGACACTCAGATACCGAAGTTCTTATCTTTTGGACTCCTCTCAACATCTATACCCATGAAATGTCTATACGCAATTTCGCTTTATTTTGTTTTCCCACAATGTATTTTACTTTCATCTTTTCATCGCCAGGTACTCAATATCATTAAAATATATTTCATACATTAATTAATCCATGCATTAAGAGGCTCAATTATCAAATATCTTAATGGCTATAAGACAAGATTGCCTAAATTCTCCTTCCTTCCTTCCTTCCTTCTTTCTTTCTTCTCTTTCGAAACGGAGTTTCGCCCTTCCTTCTTTCCTTCCTTCCTTCCTTCCTTCCTTCCTTCCTTCCTTCCTTCCTTCTTTCTTTTCTTTCTTTCTTCCTTTCTTTCTTTCTTTCTTTCTTTCTTTCTTTCTTTCTTTCTTTCTTTCTTTCTTTCATCTTTCTCTTTCGAGACAGAGTTTCATGCTTTTGCCCAGGCTGAAGTGCAGTGGGGTGATCTCTGCTCACCACAACCTCTGCCTTCCAGTTTCAACTGATTCTCCTGCCTCAGCCTCCCAAGTAATTGGGATTACAGGTACCCACCACCATGCCCAGCTAATTTTTGTATTTTTAGTAGAGACGGGATTTCACCATATTGACTAGGCTGGTCTTGAACTCCTGACCTCATGATCCACCCACCTCAGCCTCCCAAAGTGCTGGGATTATAGGTGTGAGCCACCGTGCCCAGCCCTAAATTCTACTTTAATAGGCTATTTTCCTACCCCGAAACACCAAATAGTTCTATTCAAATAAAGTCTAAAAAACTTAAAGTCCTATTTTACTCAAGGCTCAGTGAAGATTGATCTGTACTTTTTCAAGGCTTGTATCTTGCTACTTCCTTATATGCACCCTACAACCCAGCCAAACTTTTGCTTTCAGATTCCCAGCATGGCATATTTTCAGTGGCCATACCTTTGTCTATACTCCATACATCTACAATTGTTGTCCAACTTATTCACCTATTGAAATCTGATCTTTTCCTTTAGAATTTGTGCTCCACTTTGATGTACATCGTAATAAACAAAAACGATCATTAAAAATTCAGATTCTCCTACCCAATCTCAGAATTTTGGTTTAGTAAGTCAGGGGAAGGACCCAAGAATCTATATTTTTAACAAGTTAACTTTAGTGATTCTCATGCAGATGGTAATGGGACCAAAAATATTTGGAAAACACTGTACAGACCAAAAATATAGACTGTCTAAAGTTTTTGTAGATGTCACTTGTTAAAAACTATTTCACTTTTTAAGGAATACATAAAACATCTTTATTAAATCTAAAAAGAAGTAAACTCACTATCAGACAGCAGCCTGAATTAGCATCTTGATTCCATCTCAAATAAATTAACTAATGTCTGTGACACTCTTTTGTAGTCTGTAGAATGGAGTAAATAATAGTATTCACTTAATAACATTGTTTTAATTTATGAGAAGCACTTGGCCTGGGTCTGGCACAGAGAAAAAAATTACATATTAGCTATTATTGCATTTCCTACCATAGATTTCTAGATGCAAAAATAGTTTTATGGCTTTAGATTATAATCCTGGCCTCCCTTTTTAGTCCCTGTCAAGCATCAGGTTTATTTTTGAATATGACCTTTCTCCTTAACCAATCGTGTAAGTTCCTAAAAAGTGTTAATCATGTTTATAGAATGTGCATTAAAGAAAAAGCAAAACTCAATAACTATGTTATTTTATTCTGTGTGTATTACCTATCTCTGAATAAAGTAAATGTTCAATAAATATTTCAGATTAGGCTAATACAGAGGTTTCATATGTATTTTGAACAATTAGGGTATGCATTAGAGAATCTTAAAACTATATTGATCACAGTAATTATGCATGCCAATCTATTATTTTTTTATGTTTAGAAGAAGAGAATGAAGCTCAGAGAGGCAAAGTGATCAATGCTCTGCAGTCAGTTGGTGGCAGAGCTAGGTTTGGAAGACAAGTCTCTAGCCCATGGGTCCAACACTCACTGTATCTGCTCCCAGAAACTGTGATTTCCACCAAGATTTCAAAAATGGGAATAAAAAATTAGTAAAAGTCCACTGAACATGTTCATAAGCAGAACATTCTGTGCATGTGTAATGTTCTAAGTAACTAATTGAGTTTTGGTAGAGGTAAGTAGGCAAATGCATTTTCTTCGTTGAAAATTACATAAAACCAAGTGTACAAAGTACAGCTTAAAAGTAGGGATGCCTATGAATAGTATCTGAGTTGGGATCTTACCCTTTTAAAACTCTGAGGAGTAGATTTTCAGGCATGACATGCTGTGTCCTACTTTTACAGTAGAACAGGAAGTAGACTAACCGAGAGGAATTATATGGGTCCCATGAGCTGGCAAACAAACAAACAAAATGACTCTATGTCTAGGAATGGTATTCATACTCCAAAGTCCTTGGTCCATTCAAGATATCTTGTGTCTGTAATGTCAAAACTAATAAGAGAAAGGAATGAAGACAAAGTCCAGAAGTCTGGCAGTTGCTTATTTCCTATTGGAAGCCATGATAACTTATGTCTGTGTGATTAAAACAAATGGTTGAGACATCTCAATGATATCTTATTGATCAGACAGCCATGGCCAAATATTGATACCAGGACACAATGAAATAGTCTTATAAACCAGCCACACCAAGATTTCAAAATTATTGGTTTAATCTCATATATATTCCCAGTTGTCAACATGTAATATGGGATACTCAGCCAAATATCTTTTTGGTTATCTTTAAAAATCAAACACTTTACACTTTCTTGAGTGTTTGTTCCATGATCTCACATGTTTTTACTTAGATTTTCCTGATAGAGTGCCTATTTTTTAAAATCATAGCTTTATCCAATATTCATACTTATTTTATCTTTTTCCATTATGTTGCAGTAACTCTCCTTTAGTATTGTAATATTTGTTTCTACATTGTGGCTTTTTCTACCACAGATGTATATTAAGACATAACTAAATTCAGAAATTAACTCTGAGATCCTATTGCAAATGTACCCATCTTGCTGCTTTTGACCCCACACATATCTTTTGGCTAAGAGTAAGAGAGAAAGAAGAAAACCAATGTTCTTATTCATTCCAGAATAAACAATATGTATCATCCCAGACCTGTGGGAACCATTTCCAGGAAATATGGATCATCACATTAGCTCTCATTACCAGAACTGTGCAAGGCAAAGGAAGCCCCTCAAAACACAATAAATTATCAAATGGGGAAAAGGTCACAATTGCTGGCAAAGACTCATTCTCTTCTTCATTCATTCAACAGCCACGTTTTGATTATACTTTATGAACAAACTGCTGTGCTCATAAAACATTAACTCTTTGGATGGCATGTCTGTCAGTGTCCCAGCAAGAAAAAAAAGGCCATATTCAATGGATTTGAGGAAGATTTAATAAAGAAACTATTAGCAAAATTATGGGAAGAGTTCAGAGAAATAAAAAAACAGAGGCAAAAACTAAAACACAGTGGTAGCCCAGGGCTAGAAGTGCCCAAATTGTTGTTATCCTTAGGCATAAACACGCAAGGGAAGAGAGATGTTACTGGATCCCGGCAGGAGAGACTCCCCGTAGGGAAACTGTCATAAAAAGAGGATAAAGCTCAAGAGAGGAACACAGGCAGCCTCAGTTGATCCTACAGAGAGGGTAGCGGGGTTAGACAAAGTGACCTCACTCTTCTCTCTTCAACTGTAGGGTCCCATTGGAGACTTAACGGGGTCTGTACAGATCAGCCTTCCAGGTTGCAGAGCAAGATGGAGAGTAGTAGAGTAGATACAGAAGAGCAATCCCAAGATAGCTCACCCAGAGGATAGCACTCACTCTGACTACCCAATTTCACTGAAACTAAAAGAAACTTCATTGTGCTTTGGAGGAGAATAATCTGGGCCAGATACCCAGTTTGAGTAGATAAATAGAATGCTGCGTATGTTTTATATTTTGCAGAGATGTGGCAGATACCTAAAATCTGTGTTTAATGAATTTAAAAAAAAAATTACTCTGATATGTGTATTTAATTTCCAGAGACCTAATAATGAATAATGCGTGTACAGACTCTAAGAAAGCCCCCATGATCACTGCCTCCAGGTGTTCATGCCTTGGTGAAATCTGCTCCCCTTGAGTGTTGGCAGGATCTGAGACTAGCCTCTAACCAATAAAATTACAAAGGTAATGGGCTGTCACTCCTGCAATTATGTCATTCATATGATAAAGGTGCTGATGGCCCTCCTGTGATTATATTGCATTATATAAAGCTGCCCTGATAGCAGGCTCATGCTGGAGACTTTCTCTGTTGCTGGCTTTGAAGGAATGACCTGCCTTGTTGTGAAAGCTCTGAAGAGAGAGCCACATGGCAAGGAACTGTGGACAGCCTCTTGGAGCTCCTGGCTAACAGTCAGCAAAAAATCAGAAACCTCAGTCTTACCACCACAAAATGATAAATTCTGCCAGCAACCTGAGTGGGTATTGTAGTGGACTCACTCCCAGTCAAGCTTTCAGATGAGAATCCAGCTCTGGCCAAGAGGTTTTGTTGTTCTTGTAGTTCATTGTGGTTTTGTTGTTGTTGTTGTTGTTTTATGGAGACATAGTTGACAAATTAAATTGCAAAAATTTAAAGTGTGCAATGTGATGATCGGCTATATAGAGATAGGACTGTGACAGGATAACTACACTCAAGTTAATTAACTGTGTTAGGCTGTTCTTACATTTCTGTAAAGAAATAGCTGAGGGCTGGGCATAGTGTCACATGCTTGTAATCCAAGCACTTTTGGGAGGCCAAAGTGAGCACATCACTTGAGATCAGGAGTTCAAGACTAGCCTGGCCAACATGGTGAAACCCCATCTCTATTAAAAATATTTTAAAAAAAGAAATAGCTGAGCATGGTGGTGGGCACCTGTAATCCCAGCTACTCAGGAGGCTGAGGCAGGTTTCCGTTGAACCTGGGAGGCGGAGTTTGCAGTGAGATGAGATTGTGCCACTGCACTCCAGCTCAGGAGATAGAGTGAGACTCTGTCTCAACAAAACAAACAAACAAACAAACAAAACAAAAGAAAGAAAGAAGGAAAGAGAGAGAGAAAAGAAATAGCTGAGACTTGGTAATTTACAAAGAAAGGAGGTTTGATTGGCTCACAGTTCTGCAGGCTGTACAATCATGGCAGCAGCATCTGCTCAGCTTCTGGGGAGGCCTCAGGGAGCTTTTACTCAAGGCTGAAGGCAAAGTTGAAACAGGCACATCACATGGCCAGAGCAGGAGCAATAGAGACAGTGCATAGGGGAGGATGCCACACACTTTCAAACAACCATATCTCATGAGAAATGAGAACTCACTCACTCACTCACTATCATAAGGACAGCACCAGACACCTTCAGCTCTGAGGATCACAATCCAACATGAGATTTGGTGGGAACATATATTCAAAATAACACACCCATCACCTCACATAGTGTGTGTGTGTGTGTGTGTGTGTGTGTGTGTGTGTGTGTGTGTGTGTGTGAAGAACACTTAAGATCTATACTTTTAGCACATTTTAAGTATAGGATACAGTATTAACTATAGTTACCATGCTATACATTAGGTCTGTAGAACTTAGTTTATATCGGAAAGTTTGTACTCTGTAACCAACATTTCCTCATTTCCCCCATCCCCATCCCCTGGCAACCACTATTTTATTTTCCATTTCTTTGAGTTTGATTTTTTTTAGATTTAACATATAAGTAAGATCATACGGTATTTCTCTTTCTGTGCTTGACTTATTTCACTAAGCATAATGCCCTCAAGTTTCATTCATGTTGTTGCGAATGGCAGAATTTCCTTTTATTTATTTTTTTTCAATCTGGTAGACATCTTGATTCTTTCCAAAGGACCCAGCTAAGCCACAACTGGACCCCTGACTTGCAGAACCTGTGAGATAATAATTTGTCTTGTTTTAAATCATAAAGTTTGGTAATTTGTTATGTGACAATAGAAAACTAATATAAATAAGCATTTCATTTTTCCATATTGCATTACTTATTAACCCCTTATAATTAATATTCTCTCACATTTCCTAGAACTTGGCCTTGTGGCTCAGGTATTATTTTATTCAATATCTGTGCAGGACTTTACTGCTTACAAATGATTTTCATAAGCATTAAATCAACTGTTCATTAAGGTAAGCCCATGTCATTAGTCTCAGATAAAGGAACAGACTGTGAAGTTTGAATTGACGTACCCAAGGTTAACTACTAAATGGCAACTTTTGGCTTTTGTCCCTTGACCTCTGACTACAGTTGCAGTTTATTCCACTCTGTGCACTGCTTTCCTTAATTTAGCCCCAGATAATTAAAACAGCGCTAATGAGCCACATGTTCAGTCCTTAGAAGGACCAGCTACATTCATTCTGCTTCCCATAAAGGCAAAATGCCTTCTCTTTCCCTCAAAAATAGGTGTCTTACTGGTCCCAAGATGAAAAATTTCTGCCAGTAGGAAAATTTCCATGGAAAATTCAAAGTCTCCTTTGGCTGATCATGGCTCAGCAGCTCATCCTTATCTAAAATCAAGGTTTGAATTGCAGTTAGGAGTGTTACTAGCAGCAGCACCAAAGAAGTAAAGCTAACATTTAGAAATATTTATTGTACAGTCTATCCAGGCTTGTTTATTCCTTAAAATAGCTGAAAATAAAAGGACTTTGGCAAAACACCTTATGATAAAAGCCCAGACTCAAAACCTTATTAGAGGTCAGAGCTGATGGCAATATTAGTTAAGAGTTTTTATTTATTCATTTATTTTTTATTTTTTATTATTTTTTTTGTTAAACTGCTGTTTAAAAAAATATTTGAAAATGATTCAAAAGACCTACAATTTACCTCTTTGTGAATGGCCAATGGTGAAATTCCATCTGTGAGGTCTGTTGTTGGTTTGATCTAAAGGCCAGTGAATGGCAAATAACACACTTGACAATCTCTTTGGAAATGGAGCAGAGCATTTTCTATGATGGAAATCAAAGGCACTAGTACAACAAGTCATCAAAGTGGGCACCTGTAATAGTATAAAAAAGAGTGATTGAAGTAGTCCCACCCTTGTGTTTCACATTAGTCCATTTGAACAGTCATCATTAACATTTCTCCCCATATTTGTCTCTTTACTTAAACCTATTAGTATCATTGAAGCTATGAGAGCTTAAGAATAAGAGATTGCTTAATGGTGCTAAACATTTAATAAGCTTCTAGAAAATATTCTGTTTTAGTTTGGCTCAAAATTTGGCCCAAGATGAGAGAATGTGTTTGATTGTTGGTTGCTTGTTTTTCTGAACCTACATTTTAAAAGATAGCAGCTTTGGAAATAAAGTTGGATCCTATGATTCAACCTTGGAATGCTCTTGCTGTGTGTCTGTGTGTCTTTTATCAGGGCCCTTGATTAGAAAGAGAAGTGAATGGAGCCCTTTTTGTTCCATCTCTCCCTGTTATTATACTCATTATGAATTTTTCTCTTTCTTTCCGCCAATTAGGACTGGTCCCAATATGGCGGGACCTCCAGAGTACTACCGCTGTCTTTCATGCATGACTCTTTCCAGAAATCCCTTGGCTTGAAATTTAATCCTTTTTTTTTAATGAGGAAACACAATACCACTGAATCCCAAATAATTTATATTTAAAGCTTCCATAACCTAAAGACTTATCAAGAGAAAATGAGAATGATACTATTTTTACCTTTACCTAAACACACAGGCTCACTGCGTGCCAAAATATTTTAAATACTTAGCCCTTGTTTCTTGACCTTGTCCAGAGAAGCTTGTTATCATAGTGTCACTTTAGGAGAATCAAGCAGAGGGATTTGGGTTCTAGTCCTGACTTCACCATTTACAAACTCTGAGAAAATTCAATATATTATGTAACCTCTTTAAGGCTGTTTTCTAATCTATAAAATAGTAATAATCATGGCTTCTTGAGGCTGCTATAAGGGTTGAATGAATAGTACACAAGGCTCTAACCCATCATCTGAGACATGAGGGGTCATTTACAGGTGTTATTTTATGACTGAAAATAGCATATTTTTCTCTAATTGCCTTTTTCAAGTATTCCATCAGTTCCCTTTGGTTTTTTCTCATTCTTATTTGATTAACTTTGCCACAAACATCTGGACATTCTATCTAAACTGTATCAAGGCAATGTAAAAAACTCAAAAAGGACCAGTTTATTCTAGTCATAAATTTACTTTGGAAATTAGGTTTATCTTTATTGATTAATGATGGGGGTTCAGGACACACTACTCCAAAATATGTCACCTTGACACTTGAGAAGACTGCAGAAGCAAGATTTCTCTGACCTTCTCCCAGTCCTTGTCCTTTGCAGCTGGTCATAAAAACTAGGAAGAGTTTGTTAGGGTTTAGAAACCAATACCCCAAAACATGCCATTTTTACATTTATAGAGCACTCTTGACATAACTAACTCCACTTTAGAAAAAGGTTTCATTTTGTATTTCATAAGACCCTTTGCCCACAAGGTAAGATGTTTTGCTTAATAAACAAAAACAAAACAAAACAAAGACTGCATCTAACCACAAGGGTAAGATGCTTTGCTTAATAAACAAAAAAGTAAAGACTGCATCTAACCAGATAAGGAAACAAACAAGTACACTCTTCCATGATCAGTTCTCACTGGAGGACTCTTTAACCATAAAGGAGCAGGTGTTCAGCAGCTCAAATCAGCTGTCTTAACTGACACCATTTTCCAGCCACTTGTGCTAATAACTCAACATCTGCCGCTGAAGGCTCTGTCATATCCAAGACTCTTCCTTGCAATATTCAGGGACTGCCAGGCCCAAACCAGGACTCCTTTTACTTCTTGGCTCCCCTTGGATTGGTTCATTAATGCTTTCTCCTATCTTTTTCCTTTTGATGTTAAATGTTACTTGTTCCTTGTGGAATGTTTAATCTGTAACATTCAGATATTTATTAAGTATACTATTATATGTGGTTTGCAATGTTGACAGACTTGTGGAGTGGCCTGGGCCTGTGTGTATGTAGCACTGACTATCAAGTGAATGAGAAGTACTAAGGAGAGTTATCTCCTTGGGAACTCATTGTAACTCATGACTTTTGTGATTGAAACAGTATTAAAGTCTGACATTGTGGAAAGACATCAAATCCTGTAGAACTGGTTATCTCTAACCTTTCACCACTCAAGCAGACATGCTAAAATGAAGAAGCTTCAAGGTCTTTCTGACAACCTTCCCTCCATACCATCCCTCTCATAGACGATGAAAGCTCCTTTATCTGCCTAAGATCCAGACCCACTAAGCAGAATAATTGTTTACTTTTTTCCTCTCCTTGTTATCTCATTATCTATTGTAGAAAAGAGGACCAAGAATGTAACTGCACCTGAGCAGATCTTTTACAAGTATAATGATAATATCCAAGAATTATTAAAATTCCAAAGAGAACTACTTCTAAGTTAAGATCTTTTCCTGGATCCATTAATTCTCCCTAGTAATTCTCTCAACAGAATTCTTCTTCTCTCCCCTCCTATAATCCGTTTCATTAGGAACCAACCCCCCATTCTTTCTGTAGCCTCAAAATGGTATATACTATTTTGTACTTCATTGGGAGGTAAGATCTTTATTCTGAAGGCTCTCATGTTCACACATTACATAAATTTGTATGCATTTCTCCTATTACTCAATCTACCTTATGTCAGTGATTTTTCAACAAACATTTTGTGGGCCAAGGGCCTTGGCTTCCCTAGTTTTAGTGCCTTGGGCAAAATGACCAAAGCCTCTCTGTACTTTTGGAAACCTCAGTGAAGAGATCCAAAAACCTGAGAAGCCAGTGAAAGGGGTAAGAGTTTCTTACCTGTCAGGGTCCTGCTCTTTCTTTTGGTCAGTCCTGTTAAGTAGATGGTAAAAATTACTGTTTCGTTCCTCTGCAAGGTTTTTATTAATGGGAAAAAGGGGCTTGTGTGATTAGTCTTGGGGTATAGCAACTCTAGTGTACTTTTTGGTATTTTGTGATATGAATATTTATATTGTTTGATCCCTTTCTTCCCATAAATATTTTTTACTTGTCTTTGTATTTATGTGTTCTGTCATAAAGACAGGTACTGGTTGAAGTTCTCTCTCCTCCTGTTTTATATCCTTGAGAACTTGACCTGTGGCCAAGTGAGTGCTTTCTCTCTTGGTTCCTGTCATCTGTGGGGCATGATTTCTGGGTCAGGTCAGGTGGCCAATCTGAAAATGGCTGGGAATCCCAGACTTTTTCTGTTTCAAATGTGTCAAGCTCTTTGGAGTGTTTGTTATAAGAAGTGCCATTTATAGGGGCTTTTGTCATCTCAATCTGTGTTGCCTGGTTAGTGCTGAGCAAGTCTAATCCCAGGAAGGCCTACCCAATGTGACAGATTAACTAGTCTGTGACTCACAGCCCCCAACAAATTTTGAGGTTACAGGAGGAAAACACCATTTTAACTGTCATGGCCAAAAGAATCTTTTGCTATCTCAGTCTATTTCTGGGAAAGGGGGAGGATCTTCAATCTTTTGAAATGCTTCTTCTCTGAGAACGGCTATTGGATTCCGTTGCTATTGAAATTAACTTCACCATTAAAAATTCAATGGCCAAAAGATCCATTCCTTAAGTTAGACTCCTAAAAAAAATAAAATAAAATTTTAGAAATCCTTTACTCCAAACAGTAGGAAGATCATATTAAAAGAACTATATTAGTGTCATGACAAAACTTAATAATTCTTTCAACTAAATTAAAAATCAAAATCTGAGGTAAAACAAAGTTACACTCACACAGCCCACTTTGGATTCCATGCAATATTCACAGTAGACACTGATCCATTTTGAAGTCTGTTGATTAAAATTCCCATTGTGGCTCAGGTTAGCTTCCTGATCAGAGAATTAGTCTCTGTGTGACTTTTGGGGCACCAATTCATTATTAAACTTTTTTTCTTCCTTGGACAGTATTTGATTTCCTGTCTAGACTCTTCTATCTCATGGAGGCACACAAGTTTTTGGGACTTTAGTGTGTAGATTATCAGCTAAGAAGCTGAGACCCTAGAGGAGGTGACTGGACAGACATGTGAGTTGTACTTCATTTGCAACTGGTGAAATTTTCCTTTTTTTAAGCTGTCTTTGGGGGTGGTTCTGGATTGTGTGAAAAGGCCAGAAATATCAGCTGTTTGTCTTGGCTAAAATCTGGTAATAAGATACTTGAAAAGACGTTTTAAAGTGTTTTAAGATTAAAACTCCATTAAAAGCTGATATCCACACTATATGTTAAATGGTGTGGATATTAGCATGGATATATGTATATATATGTGTGTGTATATATAATTAAAAGCTGATATCCAAACCAAGTCACATTTGTGTATGTGTATGTGTATATATATGTGTGTATATAAATAAACATATTACACACACTTACAAATATGTAAATACACATATATTTTTAAGGCCTTTCTGTTTTTCTCTTTAGATCCTGTTTTTGGGATTTTTTGTTTGTTTGATTTAGTGAACTAAAACATATTTCTTCCCTCACCCCACCCCCCAAAAAACATGTTCTTGTATGTTTGTCTTTTCTCACACTGCTAATAAAGATATACCCAAGACTGGGTAATTTATTAATTTATTAAGGAAAGAGGTTTAATGGACTCATAGTTCCACATAGCTGGGGAGACCTCACAATCATGATGGAAGGCAAATGAGGAGTAAAGTCACATCTTACATGGCATCAGGCAAGAGAGAGTTTGTATAGGGAAGTCCCATTTATAAAACATCAGACTTATAAGACTTATTCACTACCATGAATAAATCCCACTTGGCTATGGTGCATAATTCTTTTTTACATATGAATTACATAATTATATAATAAGAAATACATAGTAAGAATTATACAATTATGTAATTATGTAAAAAGAATTATGCATTCAAATTGTTAATGTTTTGTTTAGAAATGTTATGTCTAAGTTCATGTGAAATATTGATCTATAGTTTTTCTCTTGTAGTCTCTTTGGTTGTAATATCAAGGTAATTTTGGCCTCATAAAATGAGTTGGAAAGATGCTGTAAAGAATTTCTAATTTTTGGAAGATGCTATACAGAATCAGCGTAAGCCTTCTTTAAATGTTTGGGAGAACTCTATTATTGGAGTGACTTGGATTTTGGTCATAAAATCTTGATTCTTTTCTATCTACATTCTGTCCTTAGGAAATTTAATTTTAGTCTTTTTTAAAATATGTTTCACCTGCCAATAAATCCGAAATTTATATCCACAGCTCCATTCCATTGCACTTAGAATAAATCAAACCTTCCCAGCCATAGCATATCAAATTCCTAACTGGCCTCATTTTTAACCAGTTCTTAAGTTAGGTCCCTGTTTGTCTGCTAGGGTTGCATAACAAATGACCACAAGCTGAGTGACTGAAACACCAGAAATTTATTTTCTCACAGTTCGGAGAAAGGCTAGAAGTCCAAGATGAGGGTGCCAGCAGGGTTGGTTTTTGGTTCTGGTGAGGTCTTCCTTTCTGCTTTGCATATGACCTCCTTCTCCCTGTGTCCTTACATGGTCTTTTCTCTGTGCATGGAGAGAGAGAGAGAGATCTGATGTCTCTTCTTTTAAGAACACTCATCATATCAGCTTAGTGCCCTGCTGTTAGTCTTCATTTAATCTTAATTACCACCTTAAAGGCCATATCTCTCATGCAGTAACAGTGGGGGTTAGGGCTTCAACATATACATTTTTAAGAAACACAGTTCAGTGCCTAGCAGTACCTAATCTTACTTCCTAGAGTCTACATACCTTGATTTTCTTCTCTAAATCACGGTCACCCAGCTCATTCCTATCTAAGGAGCTTTATGATTACAATTCCTGAAGTAGTTTTCCCTAAATCAACATGTTTGGAATACTTTTATTACATCTCAGCTCAAATGGAATCTCTCTAGTGAGTGTCATGCCCTAACAACACAATCCAAAATCTTCTCCACATCTTGGTCATTGTTTTCTATCCCATTGCCTTGTTTAATTTACCTTATATAACTTACCGCTGTCTAAATAATCTTTTTCACTTCTGTATTCTGGGTCCCTTGTCCAGTTTCTGGGACATGGTAAAGGATAAAAAATAATTGATAAAGTTTAAATGAATGGATTTGGTTTAATCAATGCAAGCAGATTACATGGGACTTATTCACTATATGGATTTCAGTGTGCTTGGTGGTCTTATGAAATCCCGAGAAATGAGCCATGAATAAGAACCTCTGGCTTATATTTATATTTTCAAGAAGAATAATAAAAATAACTTTATAATTTGTTGATTACAGAGAACACATTTAATGACTTTAAATTCCTATTTCTTAGGGTTTGGGTGGAAAAATGATGACAATACTAACCATCTTAATTTCCTCTAGTTTCCCAGGTCAGAAATGAGGACAAATAGCATGATTTCATTCTTTGGATTCTTCCTTTCTAATTTATCATCCAGAAAGTGCAAAGGACGATGGATAGTTATCTCCCCATGTATACAATCTAAACAGTGCATGTGAAAAGAGAAGGAAAATATATACATGTACCACATTATTTTCAAAAAGGAATTGTATTCCTTACCCACGCAGTGTTCTCCATTGTGAATTTTATAGTAAACCATCCATGCACCTGAACATAATTAGCCTTGTTAGTACTTTACTTATATTTAGCTTCCCTTTACCTGCAAGATAGTGGTTAATGGATGAAATTTGTTCTGAGTGAGGTAATAGGGCTTCAACCTTTGAATAAAGTAGGGATTCAGAGGAAATTTCCATTTGCATCTTTCAGAGTTATCAAATATTTAGGGGCTTATAAAGATCACAGAATACCATTTAAATTGAAGTCAAAAAATATCTTTCTTACACTCTATAAGAGATTTGAACTTTTAAGAGATTATCTACATGAGAAGCTTTGATAAAAATTTCAATGCTTTCTTGAAAATATGTGATCAGAAATGCTGAGGAAAGATACCAGAACTTTGCTGGGTGGTTATTTTCAGGTTATCAAACTCTTAAATCATGTATTTTTAAATGATTTATATTTGTGGAAATTTTAGTAATAAAATAAAATTCAAAAACATCTGCTTCAACAAGCACATTCTCCTAATTCAGAAAGCTGACATAATTTGTCAGCCAAAGTCTATGTTCACATCTTTTCTATTTCAAATATAAATTAAACACTTGGGAGATTATGAAGAATGTAATTTGGCCCAGAGAAAGTGGCTGCCTTAATTTAACATCCTTTCTTAGACTGAAGCAGGGTACATGTTCCTCAGTAGAGATCCAGAACAACATTAGGTCATTGTGTGATTTCCTCAAATCAGGAGATCTTTTGCATGGCACGCTCCCCACAAAGTGAAAAATGGCTGGCTTCCAGAGCTCGATTTTTTTAGGATAATTTTTCTAACACATTATTAAAATGCAACCCCATGTTCTTACTTACCTTAAGTACATTTCTGGTCAGATTCATAACTTTGTTTTCACATATTGCTTTCCTAACTATTTCTCCAGGTGAGGGGTGAGTCCTCTCCTCAAGATCAATATACCTATAGCATGGAAGGAAGAAAAAAAAAGGCATTAGAAGAAGAAGATGGAAAACCTGTTCTGATGAGATAGTTGTTGGCTAGCTCTTGAAGACAGCTGTACATAAGACTGTACTACCAGCAAATATATTTTTAAATAGTGACATGATCACACATGAAGCTGGCCCAGCAAAATACTGTTTCCGAACTAAGATCTGCGATCCCCTGAGTGAGGTAGAAAGGCAAGAAATGGTTTCTGTCAATAATGAACAGACAGCCAACATATTAAAATAGGTTTTCAAAATATAACAGATACCCAGGGTATGTTGCAAGAGTTATAAAATAGAGAAGAAATTTACTTTTAAGTCAATCTTCAGTTTCTTGTAATACACCAAGGAGCTTAGAGAATTGCATATGAATGACAAAAAAACTATATATAACAGAGTCTAAATATATACATCCATATATCTTAGATAACTAACATATTAAGCCTTAGAAGTAGTAAAGTATTATTATTTTGCAAGATTTACAATAATGATTCTGATCCAAGGGCTATTTTTCCCCCAGGGGACATTTGGCAATGTCTGGAGACATTGTTGGCTGACATGATTGAGGTGAGACTTGGAGAAGCTACTGGCATCCAGTCAGCAGAGGCCAAGGATGCCACTAAACCTTCTATAATGCTCAGGACACTCCCCCATTCATATAAAGAATATTCTGGCTCAGAATGGCAATAAAGTCAAGACTGAAAAAACTTGATTTAGATATATCACTTGGGCAGACATACAAATGAACTTTTAAGAAGTCTTAAGTCTATGGCTGAGTTTACTTAAGGGAAAATATCAGATACCTGCTGCTGAATAAAGAACATGCTTTCCACCTCACTTCTCCAAAAGATTAGTCAGTACATTCATGTTCCCACTGCCACATCTTAAAAGATATGCTTGTTTATTTAATTTCCTAAATGAGGGAGAATAAGAAAATTTTAAGTTATCTCAATAATTTCCAGAGGACCTCAGCAACTAGTACATTACACCTCTCATCTGAGGGAAAAATAACGGCAAACATTTCAGGACTTTTTTGTTTGTTTGTTCTGGCAAAACCGGAAAGGCTACACATGCATTCACTTTCAAAGTGAGATTTAAGGGTATTTTATGAGTCTTTTGAATGCCTCTTCAAGTTTTGCAGGAGTTGCTACATTGAAAGACTGTAAACTTAGTTGCCATAAAATAGACATTATTTTTTGTTGTTTCCTCTCAGCCTTATCACATATATGTACAAAAAGACAGCAGCATGGAAAATCATTATTTACAGTTCTGAACAGCTTTCATACTGTCATCGATCTAAAAATCTAAGGTGTTTCTGTGTTGAAAGAAAATATACTGGGGCAACAATGTGAGGGAAGAAAAGCTGGAAACTACCAGATATTCTTGAAAGCTTGTACAGATGCTTACACAGATAATGTCTCTCTTTTGTAACTTCACTGATTCCAGGTATCATTATTCATGTGGAAGAGTAGGCCAGAAGAACTTGTCTCCAACTTTGAAGGTCAGTGTAAACCTCACCTCATCCAGGCTCCCTGAACATTGAGGCTGCATAAGGAATAGTTCCAGGAATCCATCCAATTTGATTTACTTTTCCAATATTAAAATTTGGATTTTTTTTTTTAGCTGAACATGCCAATTCCTTAAAAAATAGCATAAAAAACACCAGGCCTTCTTGCATTAAATATCTGGGGCTGCTGAACATGTCCATCAATGAATTGGACCAAATATCTCTGAGGATGAAGCTTTGTAAATACTAATTTTAGCTGGACTCATTCTTTTTGCCTTTGTGTTCCCCTTATTCCATCTAAACTTTTGGCATTCTAAATGTGCATTATACAGGTTAGTTCACTTGATAATAATGATTGGACTGTACTTTTCACTTGATCGATTGTCTCTGGACTTAAAGTAACTGTATGAATGTTCCATTTTCAGCCACAATAGTCACAGTATATATTATCAGGGTAAAATTCAACTGTAAATACAATATTAGAAGTTTTACTGCTGTAAGAGATTGGGAATTGCAGGAATGCATTGATCTGAAACTATGAATCATGGTATGTCTTCTTCGCTTTTATACACAAATTAAAACAAAGCAAACAAAAAACTGCAAGAAGAAAATAATATAAATAAATTTAGTGAACCTAGTAAACAAGTAATTTTCTATTTTTTGGTGTGGTCACTTCTTCTTTATATTTGTTTATTACTAAAAGTGATACTATGTTCCCAAAGAATTTTAGAACAAAGAACACAGTGAGTGACTTAAGTCACAGATAATACTGTATCTTATAATGTGTGAAAATTGTTTTACAATGATTGGTTTCTTTTCATTCAGACTTCAAAGCAGCGCACCAAAGCAGACCTTCAAGATTCAGAACAAAGTCAGTGTTGACTGACTTTGAAAGACATATAAAATTTGAGAGACAATAAAATCAAAAGACAATAAAAGTTTTTCATTACTGAAATCTGAGGAAATATAAAACTGAACATTCATGTTAGAAATATTTAATCACAAAAATATCATATTCACAGTTATTTTAATTAATTTATTCCTAGGGAATCTTTGCTGTATCATTTGTATCTTGGTTACTGATTTTCATTTGACTGAAAAATAATTAGAATACATTTTTCAAACCACCCATTAAAGTTCTTTCACATGAGAGGCAGACAATTTAATAATGATGCTGTAGCATAAATTGCATTCCAAGATGTTTACTTGACCTGTTACCCCATGTGGGACCTGTATAATTTCTTTCAAAAATATGTCTTTGGTCTCAGGGCACAGTCACAGGAGCACCAGGAGAATGTGTGGGAATGGTTTATGCTAAAACACACTTTCAGTCCTGAAATGTGATCAAAATCACACACCATTAGCTGTTTAAGAGTTACTATCATCTTTCCATACGCATAACAGCACATTCAATCTGATATTGAAACTCATGAGGCTGATAAAGCCCTTTCTGCAGCAACATGCTAACCAGAAGAAAACAGATGAGGACTTGTGTGTAGAACTTGAAAAGATAAATAAAACATGTTGGGACACACTTGATTGTTTCAAAGGCTTTGAACAGAAGATTTCACTCACATATTGCTTGTGGCAGAATTAATTGGTAAAGCTACTGTAACAAAGCATACTTAGAGAAAATAATTTATGGCAACATCCCTTTCATTTTTCTGTTATATATACATAAAAACAGGGGGAAAACACAGGCACCCCATGGTTCTAAGGTGTCTTTGTTTACTTTGTGCTAAAAATTTGTCAGGAGGGCAGGCATCCTTCTTTTTCAGTTAGTTATGGTTCACTTTTATTTTTATTTTTCACAATGGACTTTTATTGCATATTTGCTATGTTTTGAATAATTTGCCTCACTAAATTCATCGCATAAAGGAGGAAGCCACAGATCTGACAGCTTAGGGTGACAGCCTAAGCCTTGGGTTAGAATTGCATGAGTATTTCTTTTTTCACTATTCCATAGCTACTTTCAAACAGGTCAACATTTACCCTTCTAAGACCTTTGTCTTCACAGAGGATAAATTTTTCTGTATCATTGTGGAGCTTGTTTGTGCATGGAGAAAACTGTAGCCTTCTGGTGAATTACATTAAGAAATTAAATATAAACCTAATGCATACAAACACCAGTAGCAAGTGGAAGGCCACTAAGCTTGGTGAGTCCTATAGATATTTCACTTGCCATCATCCCTTGAATTTCTGTCCTTGTTTCAGAAGTGAAAAATCAGATGTTTGGAGAGATTCAGAAGTCTGTGGAAGTTGAAGGTGTTAATAAGGGTACCCAGGTCTGATTTATTCCAGTCTCTTCTTTTCTTTCTACACCACAAATTATTCTTTGTAAAACTAAAAGGGAGAAACACTAATTCCTGGATGCCTTGTTCTGGTGGAGGCACTAAATCACATCATAGAGCATCCAATTACTTGGCTCTCTCCTTGCACTTCAGAAGCCTGCTCTCCATTTGTCCAATCCACAACATTGTCCACACCATTACAATCTTACAAAATGTTTTTCCATTTGTGGATTTTGAGAATTTCAACATCTAAATTTCATCTAATTGTTGTTAGGACTATAGTATGTGTTTTAAAAATATTATTTTAAAAAATGGAATTCCTTTGGGTTTACTCATTATTTTCCTATAGATTGTTTTTTCCTGCAGAAACTCAGTAATAGAACCTAGTATTTCTCTGGGAAGTCCCCATCATACATTCAGTACTTGTTCTTTAAAAAGGAACAACCATTAAGGGTAATAAGAATGGGACTAAATGTTCTCTATGAAAAGATTCTGGAGACAGTGTCAGTGCTTCCTTAAAACATTCCTTAGAACATGTTATTTTTTAAGACAATAACACATCATTTGTAGCAAAATTGTAGTAAAGTGCTTTTATTTTGTTATCTTCTTAAAGTTCAAGAAAGGTAAAGACAATTGTTAAAAACAGAGTCAAACCCACTGATGCAAATAGCTATGGTTTGAAATTCTAATAAAAACAGTTTTTATCATACTGGATCAGCTGACTTTAATCTCATAAAGTTCTTAATCTAAGTCTAAATAAAAATAAAATGCTTCCAGAAAAAAAAAACACCCAGAATTAATAGTTCTTCTGAAACATTTTTAATTTTTTCCATCTGGTTACTTCCAAGAAAAACTATTCAGGATTTCCAAGTAATGAAGAATCAAGCTAGGTAAGTCCTACTCACAGAATTTCAGAAAAACTACCAGATGGAATAAAAAGTTCTCTTAAATTTCAAAGGCACAAGTTTTTCTTCACCAACTCTAGCACATTTCATGACCTTATAACCAAGGTCATACAAACAGATGGTCTACCAGAAGAGATTATCACAATGGCTATGCAATGTCTCTAGCTTTTTATGGCAGTCTTGGCCAAACCAGTCTAAATGGCAATAAGAAAGACTAGAATTTTAGTATGGCTAATTTTCAGTCATATTCAGACTCTGTTACCTTGACAGGTACAAATATCCACACAGTAAATTATCCATTTCACATTTATATTCTTCAGATTAGAGGCATTATTTTTACAAAGAGAAAAAAAAAGTTTCTCTTTGATACTCTATTATAAGCTCAAATGTTGAGAATAAGCAAGAAATAGGAAATGCTTATTCCAATAAATGATGAGATTCTTTATCTAAAACTGCTTTTGTATCCTCTTCCACCCATACATGCAATTGACATCATCATTGTCACAACTTAGCTAGATCATCCAATTTATTACATATATATTCTACTTTACATGTAACTGCAAATAACAATGTTTCTAAATTTGCTATCACTGAATGACAAGAGCATCCCTTCTGTCAAATTTAAATAACTTTTGACTCACCTACCTGTAAGCATATCTATCTATCTATCATCTATCTTCTGTCTATTTATCTATCTACCTATCTACCTACCTACCTACCTATGTACCTGCCTTTAAATCTGTATATGTAGAAGTCATTTAAAATTTGTCTCGACCCTATGGGAAAACACTATTATTTTCTATATTAATGAATGAAGAAACTGAGTCACAAAAGGTAAAGTAATTTGCTAAAGGTACAACTAATAAACGCACCAAAATTATGTAATCTGGCCCCAAAAGTCAGTCTTTAACCACTTGTAATTTTGACTCTCATTATATGTATGTACTCCATTACAGCAATTAATGTATAAAGCAATTTTTAACTTCTGTACAATGGTGCATCCCTTTATAATAAGGATATATTCTGAGAAATGTATCATTAGGCAGTGATGTTATCTAATCATCATAGTGTGTACTCACAAAAAATCCAGATGGCATAGCCTACCACAAACCTAGGCTATATGGTTTAGTCTGTTGCTTCTAGGCTATAAACCTGTATACCATGTTATTCTTCTTAAAACTGTAGGCAATTATAGCACAATGGTAAGTATTTGTGTATCTAAACATAGAAAAAGTACAGTAAAAATACAGTATTGTAATCTTATGGGATTACTGTGATATGGGATAGTTATATGCAGTTTATTGCTGATGAAAAAAATTATGTGATACATAACTGTGGATGTCTATTTCCTTAATAGTTTGTAAGCTCCTCAAAAAAAAAAAAAAACATTTTCGTTTCTTTGTAGCCAGCAACTATCACAGGGGCTAGTACACAGGTAAAAGAGATTTTTTTAAATAACTATATAAATAGTCAACTGAACTAGTCACATTGAAGTTATTTTTTTTTCTCTGATAGCTCTGGATTTTCAAGGTTGAAAAAAATACTATTTGTTAAAGCCAGTCTACCAAATGGGTCTCCCAATGATCCTTATCTCCAAGTATTGTATAGTTTTCCCATATACTGTATCACAGTTTGTGTGATCAATAGAATATGGAAGAACTGATGGTAGGTACTTCTGACTTAGTTAAGTTATAAAAGGCTGAAGCTTCTCTCTTGGACCTCTCTTTGATTTCTTGTTCTGGGAGGAACCAGCTGCCAGATCTTGAAAACATTCAAGAAGCCTTGTGGGGAGACCCATGTGGTGAGCAACTGGAGCCTCTGAATAACACTCAGCAGAAACTGAGGGCTTCCAACCACCCCATGAGTGATACTGAAAGCAGATCTCCCAACTCCAGTTAAGCCTTCAGATGACTGAAGCCCGAAACAGCGTGAATGCAACCTCACAAGAAACACTGAGCTAGAATCAGCCAGCCAATCCATTCCTGGATTCCTGACCCTCAGAAACTGATAAAAATAAATGTTTGTTGTTTTAAGTTGCTAAGTTTTATAGTAATTTGTTACAGAGCAATATGTAACTATCATATGCTAATATTAACAGTGAGATGGCAAAATAGCAACTCACAATGTGGGAGTGGCTTTCGAACTTTAGGGCAATGGCGTTTGAGGAAAGTGTTAGTGACAGCTTGTAGTGCCTTGAACACACTGTCAATAGAAGACTTGTGGTTTTTCCTAAAGCTACAGGTGAGGGCTCACAGGTGAATGAAGTAAATGTTAGAAACTAGAGAAAGAGGGATCTCATTATGTTGTAGCAGAAAAGTTAGTAATGCTTTTGCCTGAAGTTATGTGGGAAGTAGAAAAAGTACTCTATAAACTGAGTGATCAATAAAGATATATAGATATCAAACAAATAGATATTTCAACAAGTGATGGTTATATTAATTATTGTTGTAACATAGTAAAAGAAATCCTAACAGGAAGACAAAAGGGCCACTTCAGTGGTAGATTTTGACACTCTTCAAACTATTTACTGGCTCACACTGACGTGTCCTTCTCTCTTGAGGAAGAGTTTTACACCTTCATCCTGTTGAACTCTGACATGTATATGTGAGTTGACTTAGCCAATGAAATATGAATGTGGTAGTAGCAAACACAAGTTTTAAGAGCTAGCACATGCTTCACTATTATTATTTTACCTATGATGAAATAGATAAGAGTCACTCCATTAGTCTGGGTCCTGGAATTAAGAATTCTAAAACCAATCAGCAATGGAGATGTAGTGTGAGCAAGAAATATATGTTTGTGGTTTTAAGCCACTGTCATTTGGTTCCTAACCTAGTGTTCCCTGACTGGTTCAATTTCAGACAA
Source organism: Cheracebus regulus (assembly GCA_963574635.1). Classification (NCBI taxonomy): domain Eukaryota; kingdom Metazoa; phylum Chordata; class Mammalia; order Primates; family Pitheciidae; genus Cheracebus; species Cheracebus regulus. The sequence continues at coordinate 95,349 of CAUYQU010020127.1, forward strand.
GAGGTAGAATTGGAGGATAAGGAGTACTTTGACTCATGGACCATTGGAAGAAGACACTACAGATAGACAATATTTCAGAGACAGGGCATCAAGGTGTATGAGATCATGAAACAATCATGGATGTCTTAAATGTAACACAGAAATTAAAGCAGAAGCGTTATAACCCAGCTGTCATAAATTAGAAATCAATGCTTATAGTTGTATGATATGACACTCAGATCTTACTGTTTTCTAGCAAAATTTGACTGATGTAACACTTGGTCTGGTTTGGCTGTGTCCCCACCCAAAATGTCATCTTGAATTGTAATCCCTGAATTGAATTGTCACCCTTTTATTTGCCCATAATCCCCATATGTCAAGGGAGAGATCAGGTGGAGGTGATTGAATCATGGGGCTAGTTTCCCCAGTGCTGTTCTCATGATGGTGAGTGAGTTCTCACAAGATCTGATGGTTTTATAAGGGGCTCTTCCCCCTTCGCTCAGCACTTCTTCCTTCCCCTTTGTAAAGAAGGTGCTTTGCTTCCTCTTCACCTTCTGTCATGGTTGTAAGTTTCCTGAAGCCTCTCAGCCATGCTGTGACTCAATTAAACCTCTTTTCCTATGTAAATTACCCAGTCTCCAGCAGTTCTATATAGCAGTATGAAAACAAACTAATACATCACTGAACTCCAATTCCTGAAAATCTGAGATATCAATGACCAACTATCCCCAACTCTATGTTCATTTTAAAATAGTTGACCACAAGTTTCCAGATGAAATTCACCATCTTTTAAGTAATAAAGAATTAATGGAAGAAAATTCTCAAATATTATATTTAATAGGTTTTTATCTGGGGGGTTATTTTTTAGTCATTTATCCACATATAAGTTAGTTTGACCAGGTCACCTATTCCACCTCAAGAAAGTTTGCCCACCTATTATGATAAGGAGTCATTGAATTATGAGGAATAGAATGATATGCCCCAATTTTACATTACAGAGTTAACAATGAAAGTATTTTAGAAGATGAAGGTTAAGTCCATGAAGGCACAGGGAAGGAGAGATCATTGTAATAGTTGAAGGGAGATGTGTTGCATTCATAACCCAAGAAACTAGAGAAGAAGGAAGAGACATTAAAGATAAAAGAAGTGGGAAATTCAGTCATTGAGTGGAAGTGTTTATAACAACGTTGTAGGATCATGAAGTACAATATGTATCACTTGTGTGAGATTAAATTGTTATTCAGGAATGGTCACTCCATTCTTTCTTATCTCTCTGAGAGGACTAGGCATTAGCAACACATGGGCATGTAACTTACAATAATGGGGTGGGAATGACCTAGGTTCCAGGCCTAGGTCTTAAGAGGCATCCTTTTTTTTTCTTCTCATTGTCTTTGGAACCTTTCATCCCACATCATGAGAACATTCCCCATCCAGCCTACTAGTCTCAAAAGATGAGAACAATTAGAGCAAAATTGATCCAAATACATAGCTAGAGCCTAAGACCAGTTGATCTCAGTCAGCCAAGATCAACCAGAGGTACCCTTCCCACCCAGCTGCCATAAGTCAGAAACCAGTGCTTATAGTTGCATGGCACTCAGATCTTATTGTTTTCTAGCAAGACTTGATGGACACACCATTGAGCTCCAACTTCCAAAAACCAGAAATGTCAATTAGCTATGACCCCCAATTCTATATTCATTTTTAAATAGTTGACCACAAGGTTCCAGCCAAAATTCACCATCTTTTAAGTTATAAAGAGTTAATGGAAGAAAATCCTCCAATATTGTATTTGAAATGTTTTTATTCTGTGGTTTAGTCTTAGTTGTTTATCCACATATAACAATGAAGAAAGACATGTAGATGCACTTGTTCAGACTTTACCTCAAATCTGAGAATATGTATTTTAAAAGTTATTTTATCACTAGAAGCAAGAGCATAAAACCATATGAGAAGTACATAAATAAATGTTAGTTTTACTTATTCTTTAAGAAATAAGCTTAGGTGAATCAATTATATATTTCTGGGATATGGTCAAGGTTCTTGTCCAAAATCCACTAGAGGAAGCAATTTTAATTTTTGCACTTTACATTGTTTTTAAAAGTTCTTTTTGGCTCTCTTATTGGTTTGAAATAAGGCACATAAGATTTTCATCTTTATTAGCCCAAATAAGAGCAAACAAAAGAGTAATAATATATAGGGAGAGATTTTATTTTAAGAGTAGCTTACTTTAATACCCAATTCTTTTGCAGATTATAGTCTAGATAGTATTAAAAACTATAATAAAAATTATCAAAAGGTTTGTAAGATATATTCTCTTGTTTGAATTAAGCCTACTTCAGGGGATTGTGATTTTTCCTTTTTATCTAAGTGCTCATAAACTGGAAAACATCCCTTGTTTGTTTCTGAAATATTTTATAGGGGTTTTATAATTTGACAGAAATGGACTAGAATGAAAGCAAGTTGAACTGCTGTAACGTATGTCTAAAATCTATGACAATGATACCCAGGTGATGCAAAAGTTATTAGAGAATGCCAATTGATTGGAATGATCAGTGTTTTTTTAGATCAGTTAACACAATATCTTGGGAAAACAAGTTTGTCCATGAAATGTGAGTTAGCCTCAATTTGGTGCAGGCTCCTGTTTAGATGTCCTAAATGTTTGTGGGATAGTGTCATCACCATATTGTCCCCCTACTGTTTACCTTTTTAAGTTTGTTTTTAATTATGGAATTAATATAACAGCATTATGGGAAGATTAAAATAATGTAAAAGAGATTTTAAATAATTTTAACATCACTCCTATTTTCATTTTTGTGTGCTCTTTTGTCTTTTAATAGAGCTTTAAAATTAGTTACTAAGTGCCAGGCAACACTTTAGCACATGTAAGTCTCATGGAAACAATAGAAACGATTATATTCTTTTTAGAGAGATGAGTTGGAGACTTTAAATAATGTCTTTAAGGTTACCAAGCTACCGAGTCCCAGAGTTGTGACAGACAACTAGTTGTTTGATTTCCTGATCCAAGCCTCTTGAATATGTGACTTACATAGATGTAAACATAGCATAAATAAAATTTTATACCCTGTTTTTCCAACTCAATGCTGAATTATATTTTTTACACAAGAACGTAGCTTGTTATTTTAGCAGGTTGGTTTTCTTTAATTTAGATATTTCCTAACTTTCTTAACCATTCTCATATTATGAGATATTGGACTACTTTCAAATTCCCATTTTCAAATTTTATAGTTTTCAAATTAATACTATAATTACTATCTTAATGCATCCAGCTTTTAAATCATTTACTTGTTTCTGTTTTCTACCCCTACAGGCTAAAAGGTTTGGAAATTCTGAAGATTTTTAAAATGTGTAACATCTAAATGGGACCTTTCCATTGTCTCAGTTTTGGCTAGGATTTCAAAATTAAAAAGTATATGTGACAATTACTATTACCTTCTGAAGAGAGATGCCTGATCTTTTCAATGTGAGCTACAAAAGGGCTTTCACAAAACAGATTCAGCCTCTCTTAGTCCATCACCTTCCTTCCCTTATATAACAAAAGGTAAGCATTCATTAGGGGAATTCATAAATTATTTTTTCGAACAATTGTCAGCATTATTCAGCATTTCTCTTTCCTTCCTCCATACTTTCTTAACTAACCTCAGGCCAAGTGAGGGAACTTAGAACTTGATTTGTGAGGGGTTTAAAAAGCAGAGGCCAGCTCTCACCTGCAAAATATAAAGACAGGAGATTGGCTGGAAATAGTCCTGATGGCTGAACATGGAGAAAAAGTAGAGCCAGTGTGGACACTCCAGAGGGTAGTGAGGCATGAATTACCTGGAAAGGATCCCAATATGTGGCTTACCTGCAAGGGCTAACAGACAACAGAACTAAGAGGCTATAGGAAGATTACCCAAGAAGCAGGGGTTCAGGTAGATGCCATTGATTGATAAATAACTTTTCAACCCTTGTTTCATAGCCAGCTAGTTGGGGGACTGCCCAAGTCAATGAATAGTATAGCGGATTGTTTTCACTGGCTTTTTCGAAGAACCTACAAAATGTCCTCAGTACGAAGACAGCATTTAGGTATCTGCCTGGCTCCAGATTACTACTGTGTTGATTGATAAATAACTTTTCAATCCTTGTTTTTCTTTTCCGCCCAACATCACCAAGAGGGGGGTCAAGAAATAACATCTTGAGTAAGAGAAGAATAAAGAATAAAGTGGAAAAATAATGGATATCTGCTTTCCTTACTATAATTTTCCACGTCCCACATCAGGAGTCCAGGAGAGAAGTTTAAAAGAGAATGAGACAATGAAAGATTTTGTGTTTTGGTTTGGTTTTGTTTCTTAAGTTTGACTAGGCTTTTGTACTTCAGCTCTACTGGTAGCCTAAAGATTAGTTACCAGAAGTTTTTGTGCAGGGGCAAGGATGGAAAATTCAACACAGAATTTAACAGGCTGTTGCCAAAGAAAAATACAATCATTTCACAATTTCACTCACTAAATTCAGTTATTCAATCAACAAATACACACATTTTCAAGTTGCATTCTAAAACATGTTTACCAATTTACAATATCATCAGCAATGAAGGAGAATCAGTCCCATGATACTCTTTCTAGCTTTAAACATTCTCTTTCAGTGTTTACCATAATTTAACAGGTGAAATAGGACCCTAATTTATGATACTTTCTTATTATTAGCATAATTAAACAGTTTCCATTAGCATATCTGCTATTTTTACTTGCCCATTTATACATTTACTGTAACATTGATCAGTAAATTATTAATTATGCTAATTATTTTCTTATAAATTTGAATGAAGCATTAAGAGATGAACTCAATCCGCTATTTAACACAACTATCACTTAATATGTGATTTGCCTGTCAACAGAAAATAATTTTTTTACATTAGAAATGTTTTAATATATTGAAATTTCAACTGTCAATTTTTTTCTTTAATTTCTACTCTTTGGAAAGAAATGTCCCTTTGTTTCTTTATTCTTTTGTCATGAGATTTCTAATGTTTAAATGTCTGATTTTTTTCCATCTAAAGTTTATTTGTATAAAGCTCAGAATGCAATAAGCATGAGTTGAGTATAACAAATTGGCTGGAAAAAACCTGTCGTTTGTAGGATATTTTACTTTTCATCAGTATTCATATTCTATTAATAGTTTAAAGCCCAATTATTCTCACTCTGTAAGAAAGGCAGAAGTGACTTTCAACAATATATTTTCTTTCCAAAAAAAAAAAAATCCAAACAACTTCTCCCTTTGTAAGTATGGAACTGCCTAAGCTCAGCTTCTCTTTTTCTGCCACATCCACCCTCTCCCTCCCACTCCCACCACCATTAGGATTTACATACCATCCATTGTCAGGGATGCAAACTCTTCTACAGTTTGTTAATGTCCAAGAAAGGCCATCACCTCTGAATCATTTTTTCCCCACATATAAATCCTTGGGCCAACAAAGAAAAGTGGTATTTTTCCATTTCCATAATTCCTGTTATTTTAAGTCTATCCCTTAACCAAAGTGGCTTTTTGTTTTTTTTTCCTTGATAACTCACAGGTTCAAATGTAAAAATTTATTATTACAAGGAACAATTATGAGGTTCAAAGCATACTGTGTGCATTCCATGCTTCTAGCTTCTGGTACTGATATACGGAATGAAATATTTGTGGTTGTCTACTCGCATGAAGTGGATGGGTTCCAACCGCTGGTGGTGAGAGGCTTAATGAATGTCTGCCTTCGTCAGACCCAACAGGGATCTAGCATCATGGGAGGTTGCCCAAGTGCCATATTGCAGGCATCTCAAAAACAAACTTTTGACCATTTAACTTATTCTTTCCAGTTACTCTTCAACGTCAACAATAGCAACCACCAAAGACAAGAAAATGGCTTTGCTTATTTTCTTACTTTAAATATTATTCTGGATTTTAAGATTTCAAGATCTCTTCCCCAAAACATTGAGCTAGACAAAGTACTGACCTTTTTGAACACCTTTGGGTTTTGCTTCTTCAGTGCAGTATGTTCAGCATTTTGATAATTTTCTGCTCATGAAGTCTTCCTTATTTGATGAGATACTTCATTTTCATAGTAAAACCAAACAAAAACAGAAAAACACAACATTCTTAATGGTTGCTATTTTCTTGCTGTCTCTGTTTACTTTTTTCTTAATAAGACTAGGACATAGTAGTTCCCTCTTCTGTGCTCCTATACAATGCTTATAACTGCATAATAGAACAAAAAATGCATTTTAGTTACTTGTATGTATGCTTGCCTCTTCTGGGATACTGAAAGCTTTTTGAGGTTACAGATCCATCCTGTGCTTTTTATTTAAAAAGAACATAACATAAAGTCCAATACATGATAAGTAGTCAATAATACACTTAAATAAATGAATTACCCTGATTTGTGCATGATACTTTGAATGCCTCAAGATTTTTAAATCTCTGCACATTGATATCATACTGTCAACAGATGTTTTGCTATTAAATGTTCAATAACTATCAATAATAGTTCATAATGCTCTAGGAAATACTATCTAACAGTACAGCTGACTTTTGGCATATCCAGATACTTAGTTTTGTGCTTTTTGGTGTAACAGAGACTGCAAATATGCACTAAAATTCATCACCATTTCTCACTGGGTGTGTGCACACACATACATACACACACACACACAAATACATTTCCTGTCAACTTTGCAATTAAATATGGTCATATGACTTAATTGTGATCAACAGAATGTAGGCAGAAAACATGTTAATCAATTTTAGGCCCATTTTATCATAATATCCCACAAGTGACCCTTGTTTTTTTTCCATTTGTCCCTGAAAAGGGAAGGATCTGAAAACTGATAACACAACCTTAAGATAAAGATCAGATTAAGGAAATGGGTATTCACAAATATTATTTTGAATAGCTTCATGGAGGCTGATGGATGAGGCTGGAACAATGAAGGTCCAGGTCATGTTGTTTCATGGCAAAACATATGGTAAAACCATTTTATACGTTAAACAGAAAGGCATAACACACCTCATGAGGCTATAAGCCCATAGTTTTTGGACGTGAGGACAAGAGATTGATATGAGAGTATCAGTGTCTGTTTGCTACTATTGGCCTTTCTTAGCAATATATTACAAGAAAGAGATGAGCACAGACAAAAACAGGCTTGTTTTGAAGCAGAAATTGAAGTGGATATGTATCCAGAGATCAATAACTTTCAGAGTTAGTAAAGCTAAGTGCTTCTGCATCCTATTTAAGATAAATTGAAAAAGGCTCTGAATAACAAAAATCAAATAAGATTATTGGAAAAAAAAAACAGACAGACAATTTAACATAAAGATTAGATTAAGGAAACAGTATTCAAAAATATTATTTCAGATAGCTTCGGGGAAGTTGGGAGTGGCCTGGAAGGGTATAGGTGAGGAAGCAAAAAAATAAATCAGGCATGAAATTATCATGATAAGAAAAAACTTCAAATGTAGTTTTTGGCATATGGAATTGACTAGAAACAAAACAATTTAAATGCCTATTAGTTTGGGGAAAATTGTTTTGTTAAGGATTCTATGAGCATGGACAAAAGTACTGACTTCTTAAGCTTTAAGATTAGTGCTGAGTCAACCAACTTAATCAGCTCCAAACATACTCTCCAACTCCCACTTCCTGAAGGCCATGGAGAAGGCAGGCAAAAAAGAATCTCTCAGAGGCTGGAACTGGTAACCGTGGCGAAGAGTGAAGAAGGGAGGTTCTAGGGAGCATGATTTAGGAATGAATGAAAAACTTTTTTCCAGCCAACTGATAAGACCTTTAATATCTACCTGGCAGGATTTCAAAATTGCTATGGTCCAGTAACAGCTGCCTCATTTTTTCCTTTACCAAACAGGTGTCTAAAATGTTTTCCTTTATCTATATATCACCCCTGCATGGTATGTGCGTGCCTGTGTGTGTTTGTGTGTGTGTGTGTGTGTGTGTGTGTGTGTGTGTAAATATACATCATTTATAGATTTAAAGAAGCTACTTCAATTCTGTTTTAGAGAGATGAGCATCACTCAAGGATCCTGGACTTTAAGTTTTATGCAATGACTTGTTGGGACTTTGAGTTTTCCACTTTCAGAAAGGACATCTGTGTTCCATGTGTGGCAGGTAAAATGGAATAGATGTTTGGTGAACAAACAAACAGAATTGGCACAGACTGACTAGCTCTTCATCAAATGCATTTTATTCATTTTCCAAGCACATAGATAGACTATATTTCCTGACTTCCATTGTACTTAGGTATAGCCACATAACTGAGTATTGTCAAGGAAATATAAGTAGAAATAATTTTCACTGTCTCCAAGCCTGGTGCATAAAACTACACACACAAAAGCCTTGCTCTCTTTCTTCATGTATTAACTGAACAGGGAAGACTATCAAGCTCAGTAAAAAAGAAGGCAGATGCAGAATATGAAGGAAGTCCGAGTTCCTGAACAGTCACTTAGAGGATTGCTCTACCAGGAACTGCCAATGTGAATAAGAAATAAACTTTTATTTAGTTAAGCCACTGATATTTGTAGCTTTTCTCTTACAGCCTGTGTTAAGCAGAATCACAACACATCCTCAAAGATGTCCACTTCCTCATCTTTGGAACTTGTCAATGTGTTAAGTTATATGGCTGAAGGGGGGAAATTAAGGTTGCTTGACAGCTGATCTTAGAAGAGAGGGTTATTCTGGGTTATCTACGTAGGTTCAATGTAATCACACGGTCAATAAAAATGGAAGAAGGAGCAGCAGAGGAGACCAGAGTGATGCCATATCAGGACTCTAAACTCACTGTTGTTGGCTCTTAAGATGGAAGACAGGTTATAAAAGCGAAGAAATGCAGGTAACCTCTAGGATCTGGAAAAGACAAGGAAATTGGTTCTCCCTTAGAGTCTCCAGAAGGGAAGGTAGCCCAGTCAACACCTTGATTTTAGTCCAGTGTAAAACACTTCAGACATGTAACTTAAGAGCTAGAAGATAATACATTTATATTATTTAAGCCTCTACGTTTGTGGTAATTTGCTACAGCAGCAAAAGAAAACTAATACATAGCTATTAACATTACATTATTAAGTTTAAATTAAATGGCATTGTATAAATCCCTCATGCATCTCCTCCTTTCAGCCTATAAAAAACATACTCTCAGATTGTTAGTTCATACTCTGTATAAATGCCTAAATAACAAAATTAATACCTTCCAGGAAGATTTTAACTTTAGAGGGAAATCAAGTATTATAGTTAATGCATAAATCCCTACCAGATGGAAATTCAGTCTGGCCTAGAGAGTGGGAGAATTATTATTACAGCCAGCTGAATGGCAACATATAGTTCTCTTAGTTTACCTTCCAATGTTTCAGAAGCATGCTTTCTCTGATTTTAGATTACCATTTGTTAAAGAGTAAGGAAGCTGCTAAAACTGGGAAATTGAACTGTATGATAACTAATCTACAAAAGAGATGGGTTATCTGAAAACAGAAAAATTACTTTAGCACTCTAGCTTGTTTTTCTTCCTCCAAGATGAAAGGCATTAGAGTTACACTAACTGGTCTTGTAGCTCCCTCTCTGTTCTAAGCTGCTATAAAGCAGATGAGTCTATATTTCTCTAATGGTTCCCATCCAGATTAGTTTATTAGTAAATATAAGTTTTTACACGTTTGACTTTTTTCCCACTATAATTGTTCTCATGATTGATATGCAACTAAGAAGAAATATGACAATAGTTGGTGGTGACAAAATGACTATTTCGGTATTAAAATTGTTTCTTCACTTAATTGTCAACTGGTTAAGAGAAGTGGGATAACTTTCTCTTCCAATGGAGGAAAAAAATTGACAAAGATATTGTAAATAAAATTTAATCAGCAGACATCAGGCTTGGTTAGAATCATACACGTGGTAGTAACAGTCAAGCAAAGATAGGGGAAAGACAATAGACAACATCTGGAAACGGTAGTGGAAAAGAAGTGGGACACAAAATCTCCATTAGCGGAGAGACAACAGTAGTCTTTTTGTGTGGTTTACTGTTATAAAATTCTGAATAGGAATTCTGTTTCACAGCTGTTAAAAGAGAATTGAAATACAACTGTGTCCAATAATTGAAAAGCAGCTGTTCATTTGCCATGTCTAAAAACAATTATATAGGAGAAATTGGCTTGGCAGTATAGCAAAAAAAAAAAGCTTAATTTTTTTAAATTGCTAAAATGGGGAAGCAATCCGATATTGGAATAGGAAATTGTATGAGATCATAAAATCTACTTTTCTGAGAGTTGAAAAATAGTTCATATATTCTCTACCTGATGTGCTATCTGAAGGCAGGAAGGAGTCCCAGTTTATCTTTTATAGGCCCTTAGAGAGATCACTGTTATGCCAGTTTCATTTTTTTGTCTATTTTTCCTCTAGATATGTGCATATACTGTGCACATATCTGACATGTTTTCTTAAGACTTCCCTTTACAGTAACTATTTCCCGCTCTGCTGCAGACTTACAAAAATGGAAAATTAAAGGGAAATCAGTGATCAGTGTGAGTCCTGAAAGTTGTGTTCTGCAGGGGGATTCCCCATGAAACACAAAGAGAAGACACAAAATATGCAACTTTTCAAGTCACATTTACAAAAGGTTTCTATTTTATCATCATTCACTCACCAAAAAATACAACTGGATAGTCCTTTAGCATTCTGCAGTATTTCTCAACACCAGCAAAGAGATAGTAAGGAATGTTCACCACGAGCCATGAGTAAAGAGAGCTTGTACCCTTCTATGAGGATCTGGTCACTCTGAATAGTCAAGTAATCATGGGAAGTTTATTGTCAATGCTCAAATAACAACGCTTTCAACTGTAGGATGACCTGCTTTTTTGCTTGCTTTCTATTAAAAAATGTATCTGATTCTGTGCAAATTCATAAACCAAACCCAAAATTCAGGGGTTAAAGACAACAGTTCAGTAAACAGATGAGACAGACATCCTAATACATTGGAAACATGCTATTTAAATTCAGACTAGTTAAACAGGATGCCCTTTTGTCACTGACCAAATTATAAAATTGGTGCCTTGGCAAAAGCCTTTTGTACTCGTCTGAAGATTCTCGGGATCCAAACCTCTGTGGTATTAAAACAAACAGAGTAAATATTTTCCTTGAAGTTTACATCCAAGATCTAAATATTTCCAAGCATGTCAAACTCACTTTTCTCCTCCACTCCCTGTAGGGTCCGTGTAGACTTCGGCTGCCAAAGAACCCAGTTGAACTTGCCTTGGGAGGGGCTCCATCCCTGAAGACAGGCAAAGCTCAGAGCCAGAAGCAGTGTCTTGCAGCTGTGCTACTCTGCTTGGCAGAAGGAACTCAAGCAGCAGCAGGTGTGCTATCTGCTGACTTCAACACACAGAGACGGGGGAAGACTCTGTCCTTGCTGCTTGTTCCCTAAGCTTGAATATCTGCCATTCCCTTTTATCTATTTGCAGAGAAGTGCCAAGAACCTACCCTGGGAAAGCTGCATTTCCCTTTATTAGCTTTTAGTGTGCAAGTCAGCTTTGTAGCTACATGACTTTTAGCTCTACTTAAACTAGTTGCATCTGTAAAATCAAGTGATTCCTCTACAGAATCTAGCAGAGAATAGTAACAATCAGTGTTTTTCCTCTGTCTCCCTTGTTTTGTACAGTTTTCCATCCCACATGCAGCTGAAGTTCTTTTAGAAAGAGAAAGCAAAGAATCACAACTGAGTATGATGTCAGTAATTTTTTGGACCATGTATCTTGGGGACTTACTCTGAAAGTGTCCCAGCGTAATCGCAAAGACAATGCTCTGGTTTTTATTTTTCATTTTTTGTAGTTACTGACAGTAAATTTTCAAACTGCCATCGCAAATTCAGTGTAATTGAACTCAACCAGAAATAATGAATATAACATGGGCATCAATACCTTTGTCTTTGAACTCAGTGAGGTACTTCAAAATGCCTTATCCCACGTCTAAGAAATGCACTTACTTTTACTTTGAGTTACCTAATGTGAATGAGCCTGGTGCTGTACTGGCCAGGCCTTCCTTTGCTGAAGAACTTGTTGCTCTTCAACTGTTGGCAGATGTCCATAAGCTGGCTGCCCTTCCAAGGATTGCCTCAGTTACAGAGAGCAGCCTTGCCCAAGGACACACCCCTTTATAGGCAGTCCACATCCAAAAACTGATCAGGGAGGGAGTATAGTGGCCTGTTCTTTGCAATTCAACTTGAGAAAATGCTGAAGGGTCATTCTAGCTCTAGAAATCCCTATGGGATTCGCTGAAGCTGTGTTTGGGTCTCCATGGAAGCTCAACTTCTTTCTCTTCCCTGTCTGCTTCCTTCCCCTACCTCAAGAGGTGTTGATTCCAAGAATGCCCCTTAATTAACATAATGAGCTCTTAATTTCATCTCCAAATCTGTATCCCAGGAACCCTCATCTTTGCCAAGTAGGCTCCTACACAGCCCATTTTGGGGGAGTCATGTCTGCATCAAATGCAGACACCCAATCAGTCAAGTGCTTGATTAAATGCATACAATGTATAAATTTATATCCTTAGGAAAATTAGAAAAGAATATCTACTCCTATCTTGGTATAATATATAGTTGAGTTGGAGAGAGAGCATAAATATATGAAAAGGTAACTCATTATCTAATAAATGGTAAGTATCAAATGGCTACATGGCATTGGGGTTTATCAGAAGGGATGATTGGTTTTAGGACAAACTAGTTGCGCTGGTTCTTCGAGGAGCGGTAGGGTAATAGTACCACACTATTATATGCAGTCTGTTCTATGAAAGTCAACTCTTCCGTACATACTAGAGTCTTCATCCTAGAAATGAGATTGATTCTGAATAGCCTTCCTGCTGTTCTGCACCTCATGATGAAACTGCTAGACAATTCACAATGGCAGTAAGTGAAAAACATACTTCCATAAATACTTTTTCTATGAGATCTGCTATAGTTGGCCCTCTTCTTCCTGGGTTGCTTAGGTTTCCAGGGACTCTCCACCTTTCCCATTCAAACTCCAAAGCATTGACACATAGAGAAGGTACCTTGTCCTTCTTCTGGCCGAGCTGGTTTGCAGGGTTGGCCCTGCCAATGCAAATCCCCAAAGCTAGGTCTTGCTGTCACCTGTCTTGACCTTGCTTTTCTTGGCATCTTCATTGTTTCCATTTCTACTTCTAATTTTTCATCTCAATTTTGTCCCAGATTCCATCAATTCCCTGTCATCTCCCATCTCCTATGTAGAACTAACAGAATTTGCTCTACCTTTTTGCAAAATCACAGTCTAACATGGAGAACTTGGTTAAGTCATTTAATCTCATTCATCTTCAGTAGTCTCATTTACAAAATGAGGATACTAATTTCTAGCTCCTGTAGATTAGAATGATAAGAATTAATGAACTAACTTGAAACCAAGAGTCTCCTAGGAATAAGTAAAAACAAAACATAAACATAAAATCCTTGCAAAACCCGTTACATATATTTACTGTATACCAAGCACTGTGTAAAGTGTTATATCATAATATGTAACCATCCAGTAGAACTTCCAAGGAACTGTGACAAAAAGTTGTGCCACTTGGGACTTCAAATGTGATTTATTTTTGGTTACTCTGACTCTATTCCAGATGTCATCTGAAACAACTCCCTGCCTGTTCTTGCACAAGATCTCTTTCCTTTCTTCTTTTTCATCAATCCTACCCCATCCTAAGTTAAGCCTTAGCAATTTATAACTCCTCTAAGATGCTGCCTAATTGATTTTCATGACTCTGATTGAATATGTCTGCATAATTCCCCTGCCCTCTCAGGCTTGGAGCCAGGTGGAGAATAGCTTTAGGTGGGCAGTATCCTATCTGCTGGGATGGGGCTCTTGTTATCCACAGTAGGGGTAAGAGCAACAAGATCTGAAGTGGTACCCTGGAGCAAGGCCACCGTGAAAGCTGTGATACAAAACAGGATTGCTAATCTGAGGAGGACATAAAGCATAGTACATGAGCCAATACTAAATCAAAACAGAGCATAAATAAGGACAATTAATAAACAAGCCATGTCCAAACACATATGAAAAGGTTAAATGGGAACTTTTTTTTTTTTGAGACAGAGTTTCACTCTTGTTGCCCAAGGGGGAGTGCAATGGCATGATCTTGGCTCACCTCAATCTCCGCCTCCCAGGTTTAAGCGATTCTCCTGCCTCAGCTTCCCTAGTAGATGGGATTACAGGCACGCACCACCATGCCTGGCTAATTTTTGTATTTTTAGTAGAGATGGGGTTTCTCCATGTTGGTCTCAAACTCCCAACCTCAGGTGATCTGCCCGCCTCAGCCTCCCAAAGTACTGGGATTATAGGCATAAGCCACCACACCTGGCTGGGAACTACTTTTAAAGTGGAGAATATATAACCTTTTAAACACTTGCAAAAGTCATGCAACCATTATCACAACCTAATTCCAGAACATTCTTTATCACTACAAGAAAAAAAAAATATATTTCCATCAGCAGTCACTCCCTATTTCCCCCGGCCCCAGCTTCTGGCTACCCCTACTCTACTTTCTGTTGCTATACATTTTCCTATACTGGACAATGTGCTTCAACCTCTGGTTGGCATTGTTCTTCTGTATGTATTGAAAGACACTGAAATGCAGTACATTCTTTCCTGTACACCTCCATCGATAATTCACATCATGTGTCACTCTGATTTTGCTATCCCTTTCATCAAGATGTTAACACCCTCTTTTCTTCCCTTCCCTTCCCCTTACACAACTGTTTCCACTGCTCCTTGGTTTGAGGTTAAGATGCTTCATCCTAAATTCCATCTAACAATTTTGTACCCCCCTACTTCCACATGTGCCCTTAAATAGGAATCCAAAATTTGCATATTATTTAAGACTGGATCTAATGCCGCCTCCTCCGCCATTTTTCCTTAGATCTATCCAAGAAGTTAGCTCTTTTTCTCTTATGACCTCCAGCTCCTAGAGGACTCTGCACCATTCCTTGGTGGGTACAAATATGCACTCCTCTGCTGTAGTTATTTCTCCTTCTTGACTGTAAGTTCCTTGATTAGTGGTATCATGTTTCTTTCTCACCCACAGTGCTGGAACATTGTGAGCAGATAGTAAGGGCTTGCCAAATAAATATACAAGTAAAAAGGAAGTTGCATGAAATACCCAAAGTAACCCCCACTTAGATAACTGTTACATAGAATTCTGGAATTAAAGGCCAAAATATTACTGATTATCATATAACAAATACAGTAATTTGACTAGATGCTTCTAAACTTTGGATACAATAAAATGTGTTAGTGAGCATTATAAATTGTTGAATACACTTAAAGACACTTAAATTGTTGGGAAACTTGTAACTTAAAAACAATATGATTATTAATTTTAAAGTGAATGAAGACCATTTGCCCAGTGACTTCAGATTGTTATTCTACTGAGATTCAGATTTTCATAAAAATTTGCAATTAAGAGTCTGTATTCAATAGTTTCTTACTTCTTTTCAAGCTATCTTCTTCAACCCCTCCATTCTATTTCCCTTATGTAAAAATGATAATAAATTGCCATGATAATTATTCCTATACACACAGAGAGATCCACCTTATAACCTTCATTTTTCTCAATTCAATTTGTCAGCCTGTCTTCCCAGCCAGTGTGCTTTGAAAGTGGGAAGTTCACTCGAACAGGTTTCTTTCTTTTGACATACAACTTAAAATGTCATTAATTAATTTATTGTGCAAACATGTAATGGAAATCCTGTCTTGTGTGAAGCACAGTGTTATAAAAATTAATATGCTAAGGCCTCTGTCTTTATGGTTCACATAGTTTTGCAGTGGATCAAGATGCCTAAACATAAGTTAAAGAGAAATGCAGAAAAGAAGCTTAGGTAAAGTGTCTGTGAGTTCAGAAAGTGTTTGGATAGTTAAAAGATTGAACTGTAATAAAACTGTTCTTTTGACATGCTTGCTTTTATCTGATGGCCCCTATGAATCTGATCGTTTTTCCTTTTTGATCTGTCTGCTAGAAATTTCAGAACTATTTTTTGTGGTCCACCTTTATCTGTAGTATAATTTGACCTACAGTATAAATTTCATGCATAGATGGAAACCTGTACTTTTTCTTATTTTGTCACTTTAATTTTTTCTTTGTCTACTTTTTGGGTTGTATTTTATTTTTACTTTCATTTTATGTATTTCTTCAAGCCAAGTAAAATACAGGTATATATATATTTTTAATGATGTGAAACATAAGTACTGACTAAAAATAATTCTAAAAAAGGCATACTAAAGAGAGCTATAGAATCGCTTGATTGCTTGACCCTCTTCACTCTGTGTGTGTGTGTGTGTATGTGTGTGTGTGTATGACTGGGCAGTTTATAAAAGAAAGAGTACAAAAACAAGTTGAATGGACTCACAGTTCCACATGGACGGGGAGGCCTCACAATCATGGTAGAAGGTGAAAGGCACATCTCATGTGGCTGCAGACAAGAAAAGGGAACTTGTGCAGGAAAACTCCGTTTTATAAAACCTTCAGATCTCATGAGACTCATTCACCATCATTAGACTAGCAAGGAAAAGGCCCACCCCCATGATTCAATTACCTCCCCCTGGGTTCCTCCCACAACACATGGGAATTGTGGGAGCTATAATTCAAGATGAGATTTGGGTGGGGACACAGCCAAACCATATCATTAATTTTGTATAAATTTAAGGGGTGCAAGAGCAGTTTTGTTACATGTATAGATCCCATAGTAGTGAAGGCTGGGCTTTTAGTGTAACCACCGCCTGAAAAATATACACTGTACACATTAAATAATTCCTCATCCATCACCCCCCCTTTCATGTTCCCACCCTTCCAAGTCTCCAATGTCTATTATTTCACACTGCATGTCCGTATGTACCCTTTATTTAGCTTCCACTTACAAGTGAGAACATGCAATACATATCTGACTTATTTCACTGAAGATAATGGTCTGCAGTTCTATCCATGGTACCACAAAAGACATGATTTCATTATTTGAATGGCTAAATAGCCATTGTGTATATTTACCATATTTTCTTTCTTTTCTTTTCCTCTCTCTTTCTTTCTCTTTCTTTCTTTCTTTCTTCTTTCTTTCTTTTCTTTCTTTCTGACAAGGTTTTGCTCTGTCACCCAGGCTGGAATGCAGTGGCATGATCAGAGCTCACTGTATCCTCCATCTCCTGGGCTCAAGCAATCCTCCTGCCTCAGCCTCCTGAGTAGTTGAGACAACAGGTATGTAACTCCACATACAGCTTTTTTTTTCTGCTCTCTCTCTTCCTTCCTTCCTTCCTTCCTTTCTTTCTTTCTCCCTTCATTCCTTCCTTTCTTTCTCTCTCTTTCTTTCTTTCTTTCTTTATTTCTTTTTCTTTCTTTGTGAGATGACATCTCACTATGTTGTCCAGCTTGGTCTTGAACTTTTGAGCTCAATTGATCCTCCCACCTTGGCCTCCTAAACTGCTAGGATTACAGATGTGAACCCTCATGCCCAGCCCCACATTTTCTTTATCATCAGTTTTATTATATTATGGTGGTTAATACTGAATGTCAGTTTGATTGAAGGATGCTAATTATTGTTCCTGGGTGTGTCTGTTAGGGTGTTAACAAAGGAGATTAACATTTGAGTCAGTGGACTGGGAGAGGAAGATTTATCCTCAATCTGGGTGGGTACCATCTAATCAGCTGCCAGTATGGCTAGGATACAGCAGGGAGAGGAACCTGGAAGTACTAGACTGGCTGAGTCTTCTGGCCTCCATCTTTCTTTCATGCTAGATGCTTCCTACCCTCAAATGAAGACTCCAAGTTCTTCAGCTTTTGGACTCTTGGGCTTACACCAGTGATTTGCCAGGGGCTATCAGGTCTTCTGCCCACAGGCTGAAGGCTGCACTATTGGCTTGCCTACTGATGAGATTGTGGGACTTGCACTGGCTTCCTGGCTCCTCTGCTTGCAGATGGCCTATTGTGAGACTTCACATTGTGATTGTGTGAGTCAATTCTCCTAATAAACTCTCTTTCATATATTCATCTAGTCTATTAGTTCTGTCCCTTAAGAAAATTCTGATTAATAGTTATCTGTCTTCTGTTGATGGATTTAGGCTGATTCCATACCTTTGTGATTGTGAATAGTGCTTCGATAAACATACAAGTGCAGGTATCTTTTTGATATAATGACTTCTTTTCCTTTGGGTAGATATCCAGTAGTGGGATTGCTGTATATAATGGTAGTTATATTTTTGGTTCTTTGAGAAATCTCCATACTGTTTTCTATAGAAGCGGTACTAATTTATATTCATTAAAATGATCATACTGCCCAAACTGATCCACAGATTCAATGCAGTTTCTATACAAATGCCAACATCATTTTTTTACAGAATTGAGAAAAAAAATCCCAAAATTGATATGAAAACGTAAAATAGCTTGAATGAGCAATTATTTTTTCTGTCATCATATCATTCAGCTGAAGATTTCAAAGGTTGTTAATTAGAGAATAAATACTTTTACATCTCTATTCATGGTGTACTGATTCAGATAGCCTAATTTGAGTTGTTTGGTGTAAAGATATATTTGAATAGAAAGCAAAATAACCAATTATAGGACATAAAAACACTAAATATGCTATCTATGCTCACTTTATTCCAGCACTCAAATACTAATCTGTATAAAGTTAAATTAATCAACCAAAAGGTAATTGATGTAAAAGGAAAAGGTAATCTGTATAGATGTAACTTACATCAATGTCTCTTGGGTGAGTCACTGAGTAAACAATGTTTTCTGAGCCCACATTAGAATTTTGACTACACTGGCTAGATATTTTGCATACATTCTTCAATTTGATACTCAGATCAGTCTTAAAGGCATATATTATTCTTCTAATCTTAGAGAGAATAAACTGGGTTATAGCGAAGTTTATAATAGGAATAGAAGCCATGTTGTCAATGTTTTGCATGAGTTAATTCTTTAATCCTCTCATAAAACCAATGTGGTCAGATCTATTTATTTTTATTCTCATTTTATAAATGAAGAAATAAGGAACAGGGATGTTACACAAATCGCCCCAGGCTATACAATTAGTCATGAAGCCGGATTCAAACCCCAGCAGTCTGACTCCAGAGTGTTTACCCTGAGAGAAGTAATTTCCCCAAACTGATTTTATTAAACAAAGGGCAGACATTCATGTCTGACACTAAAATTTATACCATGCTGTCTTAGAATTCAGTTCAAACTGCACACCTACTGTCTACATCTTTTCTGTTGATTTCAGACAGAATGCATTACTTCTTCTCCTGGGTTTCCCTAGAGATAGATAAGAAAATAGATAAGAGATAGAGAGTCATAAAAAAACAGAATAAACACAAATGTAGAGAAACAGCACTTTCTATATTTTCTTTGAATATGTATATGTAACATTTTAAAATAAGATTTCCTTAAATGTGGGGATTACTTAATAATGAAATCTCTCTTTTAAAATTAAATACATTTTCAAACCTGCATTATCTGCACATGTACCCCAGAACTTAACATATAATAAATTTGAAAAAAATAAAATAAAATAATATGTAAATAAGTCAATGAGTGAATACAATTAAAACTTCACAACATATACATTTGACCCATTAAAATTTCATCAGTGCCTGAAATCATGCAATAAAAGATTTGTTATTTTGGCTTAAATCCTTTTGTTCCTTGGAAGGAAAAGATTTTG
Organism: Cheracebus regulus; assembly: GCA_963574635.1. Lineage (NCBI taxonomy): Eukaryota > Metazoa > Chordata > Mammalia > Primates > Pitheciidae > Cheracebus > Cheracebus regulus. The sequence goes on from CAUYQU010020127.1 coordinate 115,052, forward strand.
ACAAGGATTGCTATATCAACTCATATCTGTCTTTAATGTTTTAATATAAACACATTTACTAGGCCTTTTCCTGAGAATAATTTTGATGACACAAAATATAGACAGAACAAGAACACACTATATCTTTTATAAGGTCACCAGACATAACCATGGAAGGGAGTTAAGGACAATTGAGGTGGATACCAGAAAATTAATTTTGAGGACTAGAACTTTTGGCAGGAAATCTTGACTTTATTAACATTGTCAAATTTTATCCAAAGAAATATCATCTACAAACAAAATCCTTCTCTGAGTAAGGAAAGTAAGGAATGACAAATTTGGGGGTGTTAGGTAGGTTAAAGTCAACAGATTCATAAGATTTTAAATTGTTATAACCGGTACTGTCCAAACATGGCCTGGGCAAGAGGATCAGCTGGGGGCGCTTGAAAAGAAAACCTTACCTGTGTCCCAAAAAGTTTAATTAGAATCTCTATATGATAAAAAAAAAAAAATAAAAAATACTCTGCCATATGATTCTAACATAAGAAGTTTGGTGACAGAAGGCAGATCTATGTTTACACACCAATGTTTTAGACTGCGCGTCATCAACCTCTTATTGATAGTCTACCCAACATGGGCTGGGGGTGGACTAGTTCTTCAAATTTTTTTCCAACCTTCTAATGTCAATTTCAAGCCATCAAGACCCATGGTAGTGGTAGTGTTGGTGGTATATGTGGCACCAGTGCCAACTTCATGGGCATGCAACCTGTGCACTCACATAGACCCACAGTCAGAAAGGTCCTGTGCATGGTCTAATGATCTACTGTCACTTTTTTTGGAATTCTTAATAATTTTAACAAAGGCCCTCACCCTCATTTGTTTTTTGCGTTAGGTCTCACAATTATATAATCCATCTAGGCTGAAACTCACTAAAGGGAATGGGGGATAGGTAGAACATTGGTAGACAATAATCATTAGCAACTTTTTGATCCAATTAATTAGATGAATAATACAGTCACTAGTTAGGTGACTTATCCAGAGGATTCTTGAATGAGTCAATTCATTTGTCAGGCTTTATCTTGATCTTTAAAAAGAAAAGAGAATATTGGAGTAGATAGTCCCTAATGCCCTACCCAGTTCTAGTACTGTGTCAGAAATTGCTGTATGTTCAGCAAAACCAGTTTCCTTTTATTCCTCGACACACAGCAAGACTACATGTCACAGGTTCCTTGCAGATAAGTGTCATCATGTGTATTAATTCACTGAGGCTGCTATAATGAAATATCACAGACTGATACTCTGTTATGCAGGAGAAATTTATTTTCTCACAATTTTGGAGGCTATATTTCTGAGACCAAGGTAGTGGAAGAGCTGGTTGGTTTCTTGATGTCTTTCTTCTTGGCTTGTAGATGGCTGACTTCTACCTATGTCTTCACATGGTCTCTCCTCTATACCCATCTGTGTCCAAATTTCTTCTTCTTCTTCTCAGGAGACCAGTTATATTGAATTAGGTTCCATACTAATAACTTCTATTTTAGCTAATTACCTCTTTACAGACCCTATCTGCAAGTACTATATGGTCACATTTTAAAGTACTGGGAGTTTGGACTTCAACGTATAAGCCTGGGGGAATACAAGTCAACACAATACATTATATAATGGAGTTTTGACCAATAAAACATGGGCAGGAGTCACAGATACCACTTTCAGTTCAATTCTACATATACATTATATACACAGTTCTTTCCTTTATTTTCTTTTTCCCTTTCCAGTTGATCAGGATAGAGACCACCTTCTGTGCAATCTTGAAAGCCATGAGGTAAAGCCACACGATGGAAGGATCCTGGATCCCTGAGTCACCACTTGAAGAAGAGCCACTCTACCAGAAATGTCCACATAGGAATACGATATGAATAAGAAAAAGTAATTATTGTTTTAGGCTCAGCAATTTGGGGGTTTATCTCCTATAATAGCTAGTATTATTATAACTAAAATAATCAATGAGGATTCGAAGAAATCAAAGTATCATATTTGCTTTACCTCAGGTAAGCAATTACTAGTTAATAAGCATCTATCAGTGTTCAGATTTGTGCTCGGTGATGTAAATTATAAAGAAATAAAAAGCACAGTGTCTGATTTCAATATTGCTAATAGGGCACAGACCACAAAGACACCACTAAATGCTGAAGTGTAGAGAAGTACCTCTATCTGACAGTTTTTTTAAGCAGTTGATTTATGAAGGCTGAAGGATGAACCATGAAAGACTTCTTTTGATTAATTGGACTTTGACCTTTGAGAAAGCCTGAGAGGTATTTAGATAAGGGATAGGTATCCCAGCAGGAAGGATGATCATGAGCAGAAAGTCAAGAAAAAAAAAGCCAGGCATCAGTGGGAAAATGTGAAAATTCCGCCCAACAGAAGCAGAGAATCCTGCTGAGGAGTGCTGGGTAATAAAGAAAAGAACCAAGCCCCAGCCAGACTCGGACAGCCTAGGGAGCTGGATAATTATTTTAAGCTGGTTTACTTCAGTACAATCCAGTCTCCAACTTGAGTGGGAAAACCCTTCAGAAAATTCTTGTATCTGTTTCTTCAAACTTTTACTTGGTGTCTTTTTTCCTTAAGCACTTCTTTTCTAGAGTCTGTGAACAGACACTAAGAGAAAGTCATAATGCACGTCCCTCTTTCCCCCTCCCAAAATGGCTTATTACCTCACTTGTCTTTTGTTTTTATTATTTTTATTCTACTGTAAGTCTAGTTTCTCACTCATATTTTATCTTAAGGGTTTTACAAAACTTTTCCTTACTGGAAATGAATCCCTCCCTTTACTCACAGATAGTGTAACAGGGAATAATTTTGAATTCTTAAATAAAATATTATCATTATCATCTTCACTCCTTCTTTCCATTGGTTGCTACTTTAACTCTCTTGCTTCCCTCTTCTGTGTGCCATTTGTTAGAAGACTCCAGCCAGCATTTCCTACAGCACTCAGTAATGCCACAGTAATAGTTTTTCCATTGAAAATACCACAAGTACAATATTTCCAATGGAAAAACCACAAAAACAGTGTTTCCACTGAGCATACCACAAGAAGAGTGCTTTTGCGGTATCTAAATTTTGAGATGAACTCGTAATGCTCATCTTGGATTCATTATAACTACACCCCCTACTCTCTGGAAAGCACTGAAACAAGGATGGAATTTTTATTTGTAGTTAAAAAAAATTCAATAAAAATAAAAGTTAAAGGATGCCAAGACAATTTTGCACTTGCTTATGTGAGTAAAATATAAATAGATTTAGCAAGTAAAAAAAGGGGGAAAAAACTTTATAAAAATGTGCAGAGAGGCTTAACAGCTGGCAAAGCAAGGATATGTGTATGTGTGTGTGCGTGTGAGAGATAACATTTAAAACAGCTCAGCAACTGGGAAAGCAACAACCTGTAAAAACACTTAACATTTACAGCCACTCAGTGGCTGGAAAACCAACTTCTCATAAAATCGATTTAACATTTTTGTCGCTGGTGAAGACATTTAATGCATGCATGTTTATATATCTCTGTTTATACTGCAGCCCCATGGACTTCAGTGAGTTTTCACAATTATAAACTGGAAGAGAACATTTGAAACTATGGAGGGCAAATAATATTTTTGCACCACTGACCATAACAATTATTGTCAACACATATAGAATTCTTTTAGATATGTTGCTAAGTGTGCCTAGAGTCTAGTCAATTATATTCTCTTTATTAACTTGTGTATTTGTACCATCTCACTGATCTGTAGTGTCCTACTTTAAAAAGTAATTTAAAAATTTTTTCATTTGGAAGCATTCTCTTATTTTCCAGGAGTTTAGGAGTAAGCCTCTTAGATACTGATCTGCCTGCAGTTTGGCAAACAAAGTTATCCATCAGGATAGTCCAATTTTTTCATTTCCCTTGTTATATCTTAAATCAATTCAGTTAAAAAGGGTTACAATTTTCTATTTTTTTTTTCTTTCAGTTGGTTTGGTTTAGTTTTGTTTCTTCTCTGGTTAGTTCCAGGTAATGAATTAAATTACCAACTGGTCAAAGAGAATTCCTTTTTTAGTTGGAGGTTGGGGGTGGATAATTTTAAAGAATAAATGGAATTTTGAAAAGTATTCTTAAAATTTCTAAAGTTAATAATTCTAGAGCAAGTAATACTGAAAAGATGCTAAAATGCCAACATGTAGCCCACTACTTTAATAATATGTGACCCTGGAGATGGAAAAGTCACAACATCTTGAACCCTCAAGATTCTATTTTTAGAATATAAATCATCATACCTGTTATTTACCCACTCCTCCAGATCGTTCTGAGACTCAAATGATATAATATGTAGAAATATGTTTGGTTGATGGTAAAGTACTAGCCATAAAATATTATTGTAAAAATTAATAATAAAACTCTGACTCTCAAGCTTCACACATTGAAAACTTTAGCACATTTTATGTAAAGCTTAATTGAAATTATAATTATACATATGTTTCTAGACTCTCATTAGGTGATCATTTTTGTATCCTTTTGGAGGATGAAAGTTAGAGAAACTGGAAAATGAAGAGATAGACAATATACTAGGTTGGCGCAAACATGATTGCAGGTTTTGCCATATCAAAAGTAATGGCAAAACTCACAATTACGTTTGCACCAACCTAATACATGAGCATAAAATGATTCACTCTGAATCCCGGTGAGCCTTTCCATCTGCTTTCTTCTCTGATCAGAACCCACCCCTGTCCACACGGAAAATTGCTCATTAACCCATTTGACAAGTATTTCATTTAACTTAAAGTTGAAATCATTTTTGTAGTTTGAAGAAAAGACTCATGTTTATCTGCATCAGTGTTTTCTAAAAGCAACACTGAGAGGAGTTAGATACTACAGTATTGTAACATTTCACTATGGTGGACCAAATATGATGGAGCTGCTGCTCCTCCCTCCCCCTCCTCCTCCTCCTCCTTCTCCTTCCCCTTCTTTTTCTTCTTCTTCTTCTTTCCTCCTCCTTTTCCTCTTTCTCTTTCTCCCCTTTCAAGGATAGAACTAGACCAAAAAAAAAAAAAAATGGACTGCACACACCTTTCTCCTACAATTCATGGAATGAAACCCAAATGGCATTGTTATATTTAGTGTCGTGATCTTCCCCTGAAAATGAATAGTAAACCCTTAATAAATAAATTTGAGAGAATTAAAATTTCAATTCTAACAATTCCCTGAATTTCCAGGCCACTGATTTTTCCAGATTAAAAAATAATAATAACTCATTAATGTTTAAAATATAATAGACATTCAGTCCAGAACCTCTCATTCTAGCCAGGTATGTCCAAATCCATCCCTCTTTCACTGGCTTTATAACTGAATTAGGTTCAAGTGGTACTACAAATAAAACATGAAAAGGAAAATAAAAGTTGTAAAATGTTAGTATTTTGGGAGCTCTTTCTCCATAGAAGCCTTAATCAATTCTAACAGAGTGGAAATAAAACCAAGATTTGGGGACGGCTGTTATTGAACTTGTCCATACTTCATAAAGACACATATTGTGTGTTCAAGAATAAGAATTCAATTAAATATCTTATCAAGAAAAGAGCAAACATTAATTCCTTAGTGGTGAAGCCTGGATATTTCAACCTCATAGAAAACAATGACAAAAATAATAATGTTTTAAAAAGTTTAAACTGGGAGAGTGTGAGCTAATGCCACAAAAAGTCTTAACTAATGCCTGGGTTTTAGGTCCCTAGGGTGAGTTTCCACAGGGCCCAAACTGCTGTCCTTTCCTCCCTCCCTGGCAATATCCAAATAGTGCAGGTTAACTACAGACCCCAGCACTGAGCAGTCACCCTTATTGTGCGTAAGTGGCAAGACCTTTGATAATAGAGACATCCAGCCCTGTGCGGTGGCTCACGCCTGTAATCCTAGCACTTTGGGAGTCCGAGATGGGCAGATCACTTGAGGTCAGGAATTTGAGATCAGCCTGGCCAACATGGTGAAACCTAGTCTCCATTAAAAAAAAAAAATACAAAAACTAGCTAGAAACCAGTTGAATCTGGGAGGCTAAGGTTGGAGTGAGCTAAGATTGTGCCACTGCACTTTAGCCTGGGCAACAGACTAAAGTTGTTAGTCTGTTTTTGGCCAGTAGTAAAAACATACATGAATTAAGAACAACCCATGTTTTTTTAAGAGAAACATGAATAAGCATGTTAAAAAAAAAAAAAAAAAAAAAAAAGAGAGAGAGACATCCAAAGCTCAATAATTGTAAGCAAGAAAAATCAAGAGCTACTATGGCAGAATCAGAAGGAAACGAGAACAGAGAATCAGTAATGCAACCGGCCCTGGCTTCTCCCCATTCCACTGCTACTAAAGTCAAAGACAGCTGCCTTTAGACACATGAACGCATTAGGTAATGGGTTAATTATCCTTAGTCTTCCCAGATAGAAATTATAAAACAGCCTATTCTTAAAGAAGCTAAATTTAAAAGGTAGAGGAGTAGGAAGATGGTTATATCCTCATATTGATACTTCTATGACTTAAGGGAAAATAAAACTATCATTATAGACAGGATATAAGTAATTCATATTTGCTAATGATTTATAATTATTTTAATATCTTACATCTCAAACTCAAAGCATTCAAAATGTCTGAATGGTGGCCGGTGGTGGTGGCTCATGCCTGTAATCCCACCACTTTGAGAGGCCAAAGCAGGTGGATCACTTGAGGTCAGGTGTTCAAGACCAGCCTGGCAAACCTGGTGAAACCCTATCTCTACTAAAAATACACACACACACACACACACACACACACACACACACACACAAATAGCCTGGTGTGTTGGTGGGTACTTGCAATCTCAGCTACTCAGGAGGCTGGGGCAGGGAAATCGCTTGAACCCGGGAGGTGGAGGTTGCAGTGACCCAAGACTGCACCACTGCACTCCATCCTGGGTGACAGAATGAGACTCTGTCTCAATAATTAAAAAAATAAATATTCTAAATGGTAAATGAAATGATATAATGTTATTGAACAAAACAGGTAATTTATCCACTTCATGGGTTGTTCTTAATTCATGTATGTTTTTACTACTGGCCAAAAATTTTAATATAAGTGAAGTGCAGAGATGAAAGCAATTGACAGTATAAAAATATGAGGATAAGAAACAGCAAGAGACTTCAGTAAAGATACATTTGGATCTTGGAGAGAAAAAAAGAACTAAAAAAAAAGAAGAAAAAAGGGCAGGGGAGAGCAGAGGAGAAACTTCTGGAAAAAGATACTCTGTTGGCAAGATGAACGGAAAATAAAACTGCAGAATGAAAGACTGCTTAAAGAGCAGTTCCTAATCTTCTGCCAACACAGGCTAATTTGTATTTCTGGAACTAGCAGAAAGGATGTCAGCTGAAGCTCATGTTAGAGTCACCTTGCAGCAAATGTTACACTGCACATGTGCAGTCAGGAGGGAGTGGGACGAATTTAGGTTTCACAGAGTGAAGAATGACTTCAGGAACTCCAAACATCCCATTCCTGAGCTTCGACTTCAGAACATATGCTCTCTTTCTAATTGCACATAGGAAATAAAGAGAACAGGGTCTGGGCTGTCAATTAAAATCCAAATTTGGCTCCATGTGAAGAGAAATAGCAACCATTCAGCTGTAAATGCTTCTTTAATGAGGTATGAAGAACTAAGCTTGTCACCAAGAAACAATTTTCAGTGGAGAATTCTAAGAATTAAAAGAGGTGAACAAGCTACGCACACTTCAGATTACCATTCTCATTCTTCAATTTGTTTTGGTTACTGTGAACAGGAATCAGTTTAGTCTCTTCTTTTTCCGCATTGTTTTCCATGTCTTGATGATGACTATTAGATTGCAGATCCCTAGAAAGTGACTCTTCCTTTAATCCTCTTTCCTCCTTTTTGCATTTCCTTATAGCCTTCTTTTTCTTCTTTCTCTGCCCTGCTTTACAACTTTCTTGTAAACTCCACTGAAAGTATAGAAAAAACAGTTTGCTGAATTTTCACAAAATAAGCCTGTAAGCATAATCAGCACTCAGATCACAAAATAGGAAATGTATAACATTGTAGGTCTGGATGTCCCCTTCCAGATACTGCCAAAGGAGGTCAACACTGTTCTGAGTTATAATAACTTAGATGAAATTTGCCTATATTTGAACTTCATGGAATAAGAACCATCTAGCCTATTATCTTTTGGGTTTGGCTTCGTGTTGCCTGGCGTTATGTTTGTAGGCATAATACATGTTGCTGCCTGTCACAATAATTTGTTCATGCTTATTCATTCTTCATTGTATGGATATACAGTAACTTTATTTATAGACTCTTCCATTAATGAAAATTATCATATACATTTTTTGGGGAACATGTGTATGTACATCTTTTGAGTATATACCTAGAGAAATAGAAATCCTGGATTATAAAATATAATTTTCTCAGCTTCAATAACCATTGGAATGCCATCTTTGTCAAATTCTTATTCAAACTTTATGCTCATTTTTTTCTTTGCCCTTTTACTCTCTTAATGGTTTATTTTGAATGAACAGATTCATAGTTTAATGTAGGTTGATTTATCCACCTCTTCCCTCTTTTATGGTTAAGGAGATTTTTAGGTCTGATTTTAAAAAGCTTAGCCAACTTGAAGACCACAAAAATACCTTTCTACTTCTTCTTCTAGAAGCTTTATTTAGTTGTAGATTTAGATCTACATTCCACCTAGAATTGACTTTTGCGTACAGCGTGAGGTAGAGGGTGGAGGAGCGACAACTGCATTCACATAGGTAATTAGCTAGACAGAGATCCGAGACATGACATAACTCTTTGCTCCAGGGAATTCTTGCAAACCAATTTATCTCAAAAAATACTTCCTTTATCTATGAGAGTACCTCTTCTATCAGGATAATAGATTTCTCACCAGGGCAAGCAGCTCCTGTATCAAAAAATCAGTTTCCTTATCTAGACTTACTTCAAGCCTGTCTTTGGGATGACCAATCCTAAACTACTATAAAACTGATTTTTCCTAATCTCAGTCAGTTCCTAGCCTTGAAGGATCTTACTTTAACCACTTAGACCCAAATCCAAAGCCTCCTATAGTTTTCTCTGACTTTTGTCAAACAGAATCTGATAAACTTTGCTCAATCAACAAGTTCTGTGGTGGTCTTTTGAGGAGTTGACAACAGAGAAGAAAGATGTTTATCTACTTAGAAAACCAAATTGACGTAGGCCCAATAACTGAAAAGGCCACTCTTTCTAAATGCCATTGAAGTCTCACCTTTGTAAGAAATCAAACAACCATACATGTGTGTTCTTTTTATAGCCTTCTCATTTTATTCTGTTTGTCTACCTTATACCAGTACTACACTTTCAAAAACGTTGCAGCATTATTACTCTTAATATCTGAAACTATCCATCCCAATTTGGTTGTTATTCTTTGAGAGTTTCTTGGTTATTTTTGGTCCTTTGCATGTCCAAATACATTTTGGAATTGGCTTACCAGTTTCCAGAAAGCACCTCCAGTGATTGCATTCCACCTATTGATCAGTTTAGATAAATTGTAATCTGTGAACTATTGACTCTTCCAAATATGTATGTATTGATTTAGGTCTTCTTTCTCTCCCTAATATTTTGCAGTTTTCTATATAGGTATTTTATATATTATTCCTAAATATTTTGTTTTGGTTCAATTATAAATGGTATCTTTTTAATTCTATTTACTTGTATTCAGAGGCCTTGATAAAATAGCTTCTTTATGTGAATTCTTTATCTATAGATTTTTATGTACTGTCTACTTATACAACCATGCCTTTGCAAATAAAGACAATTTTCTTTTTCTTCAAACTCCTTGGATATACGTGTAAAAACTTTTTGTTGGCAAAGTGGCATTTTTTCTTATTGCAGTAGGTTTGATCAATGTGTTTTGGGTAATCTTTTTTGGAATTTACAGTTGACAGAGGCAAGGTTTAGCTAGTTCCTTTGAATGCCTGTTTATAAACTCTGAGATTAGAAACAGAAGACCTGAGTTCAACTTTGTTATAAGATAATTTTCAGAAGGATAAAATTATGATTCTCATAAAAATATACAACAAATATGTGTGTCAACTTTTTAACTCAATGAAGAAACTCATAGGATGTTAAAATTAGTCCAAAAGAAAATCTAAATGCAGATGCAAATACAGGTAATCACAAGTTCTGAAAAAAATTTGCTAATAGACGTAAAATGGATCACTACCAGTGAAAACATATACTATTTGAATTACCTATTCTACAGGGTAGAAATCAATTATAAATCTTCCAGACAAAATTCGCTTGCCTGTCAACACACAAGAAACATTTGTGTTCCTTTCAGTTTTCTATAATTTACATAATTATAAAGTGGCAGAGTCGATAAAAGGCTCACTCACACTCATATACAATAATCACTCAACATGTTGTTGAAAGGACATCCACAGATGACATGTCCACTTTCAAATCAATTATGGTTGTTCCTGACAAATATAAAGAATATATTGTTTGCAGTGTAAGTTAACTTATTTCAGTTCTGATTAGGCTGCCACGTATTTCTCATTACAGCTTTCTCAAGTCCATAAAAATTCTCCCTTACTGTTTGCAATTCTTATTATCTTTGTCCATACAGAAGCACCTTTGAGTAATAAATGAAGAATAGTTCCTAACGAGTAAGACATGATTAATAAAATTAATGTGTATTGAGAGTGATTATGACCTAACCATTGTGTTAGGGTTCCTACACATGCTATTTAACATAATTCTTATAAAAAATCCTATAAGATATTTTTCTTCATTGTAAAGAAGGAGAAACTAAAGATCAGCAAGTCTAAGAATTTACTATGAAATAATAAGTAGTAGAGTTGTTTTATAAGTCAAGGCTATACAATGTCAAAGTTCATTTCATTTTCCTGTGCAAAGCACAGGGACACTAAAAGAAGGTGAATACATAAATATTGAATGTCCTTATGCCCTTTCAATTAAGGCAAATTAAACCAACCTAAGTACCTTCTAATTTCCTTCTCCTTGAAAATAACACATATACCTTTTGAAATTCTGAGTCACTATGAGTAAATGACCTTAAATTGCCAAAAGGAGTCCTAGTAGAGCCAAATCCTGTAGAATCTTTCTTTGCCTTCTCATTACCAGGAATGCAGCTTATTCTCAATAAGTGTATTTCTGATGTAATCGTTAAGTTGCAAAGATATGTTTCTAGTAATCATTTGCTAATATACCGATTCCCAACTTATTCTGTTGGTTTAAATAGAACTTTATTTCTTAATATATATTAGCTAGAGAAATCTGCATAGAAATATGAAAGGACTATACTAATAAAACATTGATCAGAGTTAAAATATTATAGTTCTTTATTTTAATATTTCTGCCACTTTGGCTTATAAATGTCTGTAGTGATTCTGTAATGAATTCTAGAAGATGGTTTTATAGATAGAGATCTAGACCTATAGGTATAGATATAGATGTATACATGCATAGTCCTGTATATTGACATATACACATACACATATACATATAAGATTACAGGTTATCTTAGAATTCTATAGAATGCCTTCAGCTCCTTCAGTCAGTACCAGTCATTTTTATGAGGATTCTAGATGTCAAGTTAAAAGTTCTACTTTTATTTTTATTTCCATGAAGAGTAATAAAGTAAATGTAAATATTTTCTCCAATTGACCAATTAAGTTACTGTCCAAATAAGAAATAAAAGGCAGCTAGTTGATGGACATTATCCCCATTATTTAATGGTGTGGGAGCTTCATAATAATCATAATAGGCTCATAGACTATGATGCTAAAAGATACCATAAATATCATACAAATTATTTTATACTGTATATTCCTTGTGAATCATAAGAGCAGCTTGTGGCCAGGCACAGTGGTGGCTCACACCTATAATACCAGCACTTTGGGAGGTCAAGGCAGGTGGATCACCTGAGGTCAGGAGGAGTCCAAGACCATCTTGGCCAACATGGTGAAACACTATCTCTACTAAAAAATATTTAAAAATTATCTGGGTGTGGTGGTGGGTGCCTATAATCCCAGCTACTCAGTAGACTGAGGCAGGAGAATCACTTGAATCCAGGAGGTAGAGGTTGCAGTGAGCTGAGATCACACACTGCACTCCAGCCTGGGCAATAGACCAAGACTTTGTCTCATAAAAAAAAAAGGTGGGGGTGCTTGCAACCTATGAAGCAGCAGCACAGGCTGTACCTGGGCCTCTATGAACAACGGCTGGAGCTGGAGTGGCTGAGATGCAGGAAGCAGTATCCTGAGGCTGCACAGGGAAGCAGGACCCTGACCTGGCCAATGAAACCATTCTTCCCTCCAAGGCCTCTGGGCCTGTGATGGGAGAGGCTGATGCAATGATCTCTGAAATGCCTTTGATGCCTTCTGCCCATTGCCTTGACTATCAGCATTTGTCTTCCTTTTAGCTATAGAAATCTTTGTAGCCAGCTGGAATTTTCTCCCCTGAAAGTTGGGTTTTCTTTTGTACCATATGATCAGGCTGCAAATTTTCCCAACTTTTATGCTGTGCTGCCCTTTTAAATATAAGTTCCAGTTTAGGATCATTTTTTTGCTCATGCATATGAGAATAGGCTGTTGAAGCAGCCTGGCCACATCTTGAATGCTTTGCTGCTTAGAAATTTCTCATTGCCAGATACTCTAAATCATCATTTTCAAGTTCAAAGTTACACAGATCCCTAGAACAGGAGCATAATGCAGACAACCTCTTTGCTAATGCATAACAAAAGTGATCTTTGCACCAGTACCCAATAAGTCTCTCATCTCCATCTCAGACCTCTTCAGCTTGAACTTAGTTGTCCATATTACTATCAGCATTTTGGTCACAACAATTTAACAAGTCACTAGGAAGTTTCAAATTTTTCCTCATCTTTCTATCTCCTGCCTATTACCCAGTTTCAAAGCCACTTCTACATTTTCAGGTATCATTATAGCAATGCCCCACTCCTTGATACCAGTTCTCTGTATTAGTCTGTTCTTATCTTGCTATAAAGAAATACCTGAGACTGGGTACTTTATTAAGAAAAGAGATTTAATTGGCCCATGGTTCTGCAGGCTGTACAGGAACCATGATACTGGAATTTACTCAGCTTCTGGGGGCAGGAGGCTCAGGAAACTTACAATCATGGCAAAAGACAAAGAGGAAGCCAGTACTTCACACAGCCAGAGAAGGAGAAAGAGAGAGAGGGGAGAGGTGACACACACCTTTAAACAACCAGATCTCATGAGAACTCTATCAAAAGAACAGCACCAAAGGGATGGTTCTAAATCATCCAGGAGAACTCCACCCCCATGATTCAATCACCTCCCCCCAGGCTCCTCCTCCAACATTGAAGATTATAATTTGACATGAGATTTGAGCAGGGGTACACATCCAAATCATATCAATAGTTCTGTTTTATAGTAATTAAGAGGAACAAAAGATGAATCTTATGTTTCTTCATTTATTTCTTTTCCCATTCCCTTCATTTCTTTGTGCAGGTTGAAGTTTCAGTCTGGTATCATATTTCTTCTGCTTATGGAATCCTTTTTAACATTGCTGGAGTGCAGATTTCCTCATAATAAAGTCTTTACTGTTTTTGTTTGAGAAAATAATTATTTCTCCCAATATTAAAAAGATACTTTTTCTAGGTAAAGAATTATTGGTTGACAAGTTTGTTTATTGCCTGTGTGTATTTTAAAAATAAGACTTTGTTTTCTTCTACCTTTCATGACTTCTAATGAGAAATCTAATTTATTTAACTGTTTATGTTTATTTAACTGTTTAATGTCTCATTTTTCTTCAAATATCTTCAGAATTTTCCCTTTATATTTAATTTTTGCAGTCTGAATATGATATGCTTAGGAGTGTGTGTGTGTGCATACATGCATACACATCTCTCTTTCTCACTCCTTTTACAATTTTATTCTGGTTGGTGTTTTCTTGGATCTGTTTTGCTGCCTATTTAGTTTAGAAAATTTATTTATTTTAGAAAATTCTCTGTCATTATTTCTTTACAAATAATCTAATGTCCCATTTTCTTGATTGCTTCCTCCTTGGATTTTGATTATGTGTATGTTTTGTCATTTGATATTACCACACAGCTGTTTTATAATCTATTCTGTTTTCTTTTATCTATCTATTTTCTACTCATTGAATCTATCTTTTCTTTTTGTATTCTAGTTTTGAAAATTTCTCTTGACCTATCTTCAGGTTCACTGATTCTGTTCTTGACTATGTAGAGTCTACTGGTGAGCTTATCTATACTGAATAAAAAAGTGTCCCCCATTCAGTTCATGTTATTCCTATTACCTTGGAATGTGACCTTATTTGGAAATACTGTTGTTGTAGATCTGATTCATTAAGATGAAGTCAATCTGAAGTAAGTTGGGCCTTTAGTCTGATACGACTGGCATACTTATAAGAAGAGGTGAAGAGACAGATGCCCACAGAAAGAAGAGCACCAAGTAAAACAAGAAGGCACACAGAAAGATTGCCATCTGACAACAGAGGCAGAGATTGAAGTTATTCCTTTACAAGCCAAGAAACACCAAGGATGGCACACTACCATGTCAGCATGCATGCAAGAATGTCATGTAGAGGAAGATGGAGTCAGATGTTGTAGTCATGTGTCTATAAGACAAAGAACACCAAGGATGATGGCAACCACCAGAAGTTAAGAGAGCCATAGAACAGATTCTTCTGAGTCCCCAAGTAAAACAATATCTCTGCAGACACTTGATTTTTTGACTTGGGTTTTTGGACATCTAAGGAATGACCTTGATGATAACCTTGCTCAACTTACTATATGATAAAATCAAACTCCTTAGCATGACATAACAATTGCTTTCAGGTATTCCCCCTATATAGATTCCACTCATGTCTATGCTTCTTCCTGCCTTGAATTTATATCCAAATACCAAACAAATTTTTGTCTTTCCCATCCCTTGACACAAACACACATACACATCTCACATGTTTATTAGCACTTTTTTTTTCCTTTGCTTACGTCACTTTTAACCACAGTACTTTCTCACTGCTTTACTCTTTCTCTTGTTTTTGAGACAGGATCTTGCTCTATTGTACAGGCTGAGCAGCATAATCATAGCTCACTGCAGCCTCAACCTCTTGGGCTCAAGCAATTGTCTGGTCTCAACCTCCTGAGTAACTGGGACTATAGACAGGCACCACCATACTGCCATTTTTTGTTTGTTTGTTTGTTTGTTTTTCAGAGAGATGGGATCTTGCTATGTTGCCCAGGCTGATCTCAAACTCCTGAGCTGAAGGGGTCCTCCTCACCTTCAACTCATGCCTGTAATCCCACCAAAGCACTGGGATTACAGGTCTCAGTCACAGCTTCTGGCCACTTTATTCTTATTAATCCTCTCAGTTTTAGTTCAAGTGCCATTTCCTCTAGGAAGCTTTCCTTGATTGTTCTATGTTAGGTAGTCCCTCCGAAGTATTTTGATATTTGACCTTTATGCCTCTCCTGCTCCCTTTCTAGATTAAATGTACTTCTCAAGAATAAGGATATTTCTTCTTTTTTTTTCCTCCCTTGAGACAGAATCTTGCTCTATCAGCCAGGCTAGAGTGCAGTGGTGCAATCATGGCTAACTGCAGCCTCAAACTCCTGGGATCAAGTGATCATCCCACCTCAGTTTCCCAGACAGCTCATAATCTAGGTATAAACTACCATGCCTACTTGACTAATTTTTAAAAAATATTTTTGTAGAGATGGAGTCTCATTATGTAGCCCATGTTGGAAGAATGAGATTATTTCTGATTTAATCTTTATCATCTCCAAGCCTACCATGGTACTTATAGTAAAAAACTCAGCAGGTTTTTGTGGCTGAAGGAAGCAACGTTGGCAGTTTTTGAACATTTCTAGGGTAGTCATCCTGCTTGCCTGACCAGATTCTAGCCAACCTGGTCTCTTATATTCTCAGGATTTCTCTGGCCTTCTGCCAGTCCCAGAGTGCGGGATCCTAGAGGGGTCCTTTTCTGTATTCCAACTTAGGATACTCTTTCTTTTCCATGTCTCTAGAGTCTAGGAATTTCTGAAATCTGTGCTTTGTTTTTGACAGAATTTCTCTCATGCTCTCAGTTTATAACTGTCCCTCCGGGGCCATATACCATGGTTAGATGCTCTTTGTTTTCAGCATCTGCCCCAGTACTAGAGCTTCTGATCCTTGCTGAGTTTTGGCTTCTTTTGTTCCCTGCCCTCCCTTCCCAATGCTATCAGCACTGCAGTCATTTTCCTGCCATCCCAGTAGTTTCCTGCTAACATCCATAGCTCAATTCTCTGCTCCTCTAGGATTGCCACATGTGTTAATCCATTTTCACACTGCCAATAAAGACATACCTGAGACTGGTTAGGTCTTTATAAAAGACAGAGGTTTGATGGACTCACAGTCCCACATGGCTAGGGAGGCCTCACAATCATGGCAGAAGGTGAAAGGCATGTCTCACATGGTGGCAGATTAGAGAAGAGAGCTTGTGCAGGGAAACTGCTTTATAAAACCACCAGATCTTGTGAGACTTACTCACTATCATGAGAATAGCATGGGAAAGACCCAACGCCATGATTCATTTGCCTCCCACCAGTTTCCTTCTACAACACATGGAAACTGTGGGAGTTACAAATCAAGATGAGATTTGGGTAGGACACAATCAAACCATATCACCATGTGACTGGCATAAGGCTGCCACACATGGAGCTAATCCTGGATGCCATGCCTATTTAGCCACTCTTAGCAGCCAGTGTGAAAAACCACATCTTCTGTACCTGTCATCAACTAAACTTTTTCTAATTTAAGAGTCGTGATAGCTTTTGGAGGCCTCTATCTGTTCTAACTTCCCACAGAAAACCTTCAGCATTGTCAAACAAGTCTGCCTCAACCATAAATTACACTTAGCATTATCTACATAACCCTGGATAAATCAGCATAGGCAGACACTTGAAAAATAAATTTGTTTTACATCTGGATTTGCTCTGAGAGTATGGGCAGATTTTTTTTTTTTTTTTTTGCAATCTGCTTATGTTCTACTTTTCCAAGTTGCAGGGATGTAAAACTGTGGTCACTTTTACTGACTAGTTTATGTGGGTGGTAATTAGGCTTCCTGTGGAAGTAGTTTGTCTGGCTTAGAGTCTGGGTAAGAGATGAATTTCTAAAATTAATTAATCATCTGAATATTCTTGTTATAATATTATGAGTTTCTAAAATTTTTAACAACCAGCCCATATGTTAGGAAAAATAATGCCTTTTAGGACTAATCTATTTCTACCAGAAGAGATATCTTAAAAGATATATTGAACATTTTTTACTTATTTCCAAAATACCTGCAAAAAAATAACTTTAACATTTAATCCATATGTGAATAGTACTATTTCTTAGTATGAGATTATTCCCTCCTGTCTCCAGACAATTTAAATGTTGGTTAATAGTCTTTTTTTTTACTAGATATTCAGTATTTCACCCTCATTAAAGAAAGAAATACCTAACATACATAATAAAAAGTTGTGTGTTCTAGAAGCTTGTTTTTTGTCCGCTCCTCATTTTGTATCCACTTGTAGCATGTGTTCTTTTGCCTAACTATGACCAACATTCTCTGGGCCTTTGGTGAAACAGACTTTTACTAGGGAGACCAACTTGCCCCACACACAAGTTTTCATAGATCAAGTTACCAAAGAATTTTAATATCATGATTATGCAACACAGTCTGTGATCTTCTCAGAGTCATGAGATTTCACAGCCTGAAGAAACCCTCAAGATCACCTAACACACTATCCATTTCTTAGATCAAGACATTCAGGAAGGTGAAGTGACTTGCTCAATAAGGCAGAAGCAGAATAAGAACTTTTCTCAGTGCCAGGCATGATGGCTAATGCCTGTAATTGCAACAGTTTAGGAGGCAGAGGTAGGAGGATCACTTGAGACTAGGAGTTCAAGATCATCCTGGGCAACACAGAGAGACCCCATCTTTACAAAAATAAAAATAAAAACATTAGCCAGGTGTGGTGGTGCATACCCAGGTGTGGTGATGTGTACCCAGGTGTGGTGATGGATACCTGTAGTTTTTGCTACTCAGAAGGCCAAAGTGGGAGAATTGCTTGAGCCCAGGAGGTTGGGGCTGCCGTAAACCACGATCATGCAACTGCACTCCAGCCTAGACAACAGAGCGAGACCCTGTCTCAACAAAGAAAGAAGATTTCTCAGATCTCCTGATCCACTTACATCTCCTGTAATCCATTTATTTTTTCATCCATTCACTTTTCTGTACAAATACTAAGTACTACTTCATGAAGTGGATCCTTCAGAATTGTGAAAAGATGAGCAAGAGAGATGTGGCTCCTGCTTTCATTACCTGGGCATTCTAGTTAATTCAGCTAAACACCCAATGTTAGTTACTTCATCAATCACAATAGAAATGTAGATGTATAATACATGGTGAGGTTAATGAACTCTTAAGCATTCTTGTAACACAGATAAGGATCCACTCAGAACTCTTGCCTTTCGTGAATACATTGCCCTCACTCCTTCTAAAATCTAACACTTTCTCTCCATCTTCAGATTCTAACCTTGAATTAAATACCCCATTATACCATAGCTTCCAACTAGCATGTAACCCTCTCATCTAATTAAAAACTTATTGAGGACAAGGACTACCATATTCCTGGTCCAAACAGTCATGACAAGTAAATAAGAATATTTTCTCCAGGGATGAAAGTTCACCTCCCTTTATACAGTGGTTCTCAGCAGGTGGGCAGTTTTGCCCTGCAAGAGACATTTAACAATGTCTGGAAACATTTTGGGTTGTTACAATTGGGGAAGGGTGCTACTGGCATCTAGTGAGGGGAGACCAGGGATGCTGTTGAATATCCTACACTGCACCGGACAGCCTTCCTCCCTGAAACAAAGACTCATGCACCCACAAATATCAGCTCTGCCCAGGTTGAGAAACTCTAGAAGCCACCCTCAAAAGAAACCTATAAGTGAAATCATGCAGTATTTGTCATTTTGGGATTGCCTATTTCACTTAGCACAGTGTCCTCCAGGTTCATCCATGTTGTTAAAAATGGTAGAATTGTCTGCATCTGAAATAGTCAAACTTATAGAAGCAGAGGACAGGATGGTGGTTGCCAGGATCTGCAAGGGAGGGGGAAATGGAGAGTTGTTCCATGGGTATAAAGTTTCAATTATGCAGAATGAATAAATTCTAGAGAGCTGATGTACAACATAGTGCTCTCTATTTCACCAGTATGGCACTGTGTAATCAAAAATTTGTTAAGAGGGTGGATCTCATATTAAGTGTTCTCACACAGACATGCAAAAACACAAAGGGGAACAAGAAAAGGTTTGGAGGTGATACCTTGATCATCAAGGTTTAATACCTTGATGATATCGTAGGAATATGCATATATCCAATCTCATCAAATTGTATACACCAAATGTGTAATTTTGGAGGGATATCAATTATACCTCAATAAAGCTGTTAAAACCAAGTAACCTACAACCTATGAAACACAACTGTCCCTTCAGACCCACTCAGAATAATTGATTTTAATAGATCAAATGCAAAGCCTTTAGAGAATCTGACATCACCTTGATTGTTCTAGTTTCGTCCCTAATAAGGAACTGGAATATGCTATTTAACTCAAATATATACTCCTGTAAAATTAAGAACTCTAATCATTAACATTTGGTTTATGTGCTATCATTAAATTTCTTGGTAGTCCTCAATAACTTATGAAACTATTATTAATATTAGCTACATTTTCTGTTTTCAGTGTGAATAAATAAATTGCAGGTTCAATGACTCTCAAATATAATGAAGATACTTTCCCCACAAATCTGGCAAAAAATTT
Source organism: Cheracebus regulus (assembly GCA_963574635.1). NCBI lineage: Eukaryota > Metazoa > Chordata > Mammalia > Primates > Pitheciidae > Cheracebus > Cheracebus regulus. Next base: position 134,927 of record CAUYQU010020127.1, read on the forward strand.
AATAGGAAACTAGAAATAAAGTATAAATTCTCCCTGCAGGAAAAAAAAAGTCTCATTTTAAAATAAAGATTTTAATTCAATCCAAGATATATGTATATGCTAAGGTACATGCTATAAATATTATCCATTCAGCTTCTTTGCTACTCAAAACCTTTATGCCCTATTTAACAAAAATATTAACAAAATTATAGTGTCATGGTAATATAATTAACAAAAATTGCTTATTTTAACCCAATATCTAAAGCAGTAAATGATTGTCACATAAACATCTCACCCAGTAGAATGTATGAAATGCATAATCATAAGCAACCATCCCTTACTGAAGTCCAACCTTGTCTCCTTCATGATCCCCAAAACTAAGGCTCTTAACTTTGAGATGTAGGTTATTGTTTTCTCCAGTTGAATGATAACCGTATGGGTTTATTAAACAGACTGACTAATGTATTCATTCATTTTCACACCCTATAAAGATATTACCTGAGACTGGGTAATTTATAAACTAAAGCAGTTTAATTGACTCACAGTTTCACATGACTGGGGAGGCCTCAGGAAAGGAGCAGCAGGCACTTTCTTCACAAGGTGGTACGAGACAGTGAGAGCAAGTAAGTGTCACACTTTTAGAACCATCAGCTCTTGTGAAAACTCACCATCAGTAGAACAGCGTGGGGGAAATAGCCCCCATGATCCAGTCTCCATCTACCAGGTTCCTCTCTCAGTACATGCGGATTGTAATCTTGATGAGATTTGGGTGGGGACACAGAGCCAAGCTATATCAACTAAAATGCCCATGTCATACCAAAGGAAACCCAAATCCAGCTAAATCTAGCTCAAAGTTTCATACCACTTTATATCCCAGTGTTCCCAGAACTTCACCTGCAGGTAAAGTCTCATCTCTTGCCATTAGCATTTTACAGAAGCCAAAGCAACCTCGTCTGTTCACATTTCCTCAATTCTTAGGTTGCTTTTACATACCCCACGCTCTTTCTTAAGAGCCTTCAGGCTAAAGCGGACTAGAAGAGTAAAAGTCTAACAGGGCTAGGTATCTGATTGAGTTCAGTCATATTAACTCACCAAACACCACTTAATTTTTTGTCTACCTTCTTCAGAGTGGATGACACCATCTGATTAGGAATACTAGCTGGACCCATCCCATTCAGCCAGTGACCTAGAATTGCCTTTGATCAAAAGCAAACGTGGTTTGTGGAACTGACTGTTTCTAGATGCCAAAAAACAAATACAATAATTTTTTTTGGAGCTAGACAAACACTGGGAATGCTTACTGGCAACCACAAAGTTAGTGTATTTGATATTCCATGCTTGACGTCAAGACAAGGTTTTTAAATATCCTAGTATTTGGCTTGCTCTCAATTTAACATTTGAGATGTTTATAGATACTGTAGTTAATAATGTTGACACATACAAAGAGAAGGGATCACTTATATGAAGAAAACATGCAGTTTTAAATAACAAAGTAGTATGAAGTACAGTACTTTTCAACCCACACACACAATAGGCAGTAAGGGGGAAACTATTCTTTAAAAATGCAAATGCCTGATTCCCACCCAAGACCAATTAAATCAGAATCCTTGGAATTGAATCAAATTTGGAAAACAGTATTACTGTTTTTACTTCTAGGATTGATTATAATGGACAGCAAGTGTTGAAAATGATGACATTTCAAAAAGGTTCAAGACTGGCAGTTTGTGTGCATGTATCATTTCTGATATTACCACTGCATAGACTTTGGTGAAACCCATGAATTCTCCACCTTTATTTCCCTTACCAATGATGCAGCATTAATGGCACATACCACTTATTGGTGTTATAAGGATTAAGGCAACATATGAAATGCACCTGCCATATAATAAGGGATCAATAGTATTGTGATTCTAAGATTCAAACATTCTACTCATATTCTCTTAAAATTTAAGAATTTTATTTCTGAAATAAGTGAAGAGATCATTCTTAAGAGGGCTAACTCATGAAGTGCTCATCTTTTTCTGTTTTTTCTCTCTAACTGGGTGAGCAATCAGGAAACCTACTCTGCTTTCACTTAATTTGAAATCAATTCACTTTGCACTGAAGAACAAAAGAGCAAGGGACTAACTCTGTGTTTATGTGATTTCTGGGACAGAGGCCGAACCTTTGAGCATTCTCTCACCATCACATACGCTCTTTTCACAATCCTGAACCGAATAAGCTCCTATTAACCACAGAATCAGGAGTGGGTAATTACTGCATCAAAACATCTTCTACAAAGTGACTGCTGATGATGAAACTGGAAGAATGCTAAGCACTTTTCACTCTTTAATTTATTAATTCCCCACATGATCCTAGATATATCATAGGTACGAGCTCCATTTCACCAACAAAAGTCTCCCAATTAGAAATGACATATTCTGCATCTGAAGCCATATTTCTCTGATGCACACATTCTCTTAACCAATCATACCTTGAATTAAAAGAAACACAACACAGAAAGAATTAAAGTGCCCACTCAGTCAACATCTTGCCTCCTAGGTTTTCTGCTTTGTGGGTAAGCTAACCTATGCATTTATGGCTCTGTAGTGGTAGGAGTTCTCAAGTTTGTACAAACGACCTCTAGGGATGCTTATTAATATGCAGATTTCCAGGTCTTCTCCATTAGACATCCAGAAACCTAACGCCTGACACAGGAGCTCTAAACTGCAGTTATAGCATTCATTCTGAGTATCTCTAAGACACATTGTTTTTTATTATATTTCCTTTAAGTAATATAATAATAATACCTTTTTAAAAGATATTCTATGGATTTTATTTTATTGGTTGAAAGTTACTGCCAAAGTGGTCCTGCTGTTTGCTTTTGTAAATAAAGTTTTATTAGAACACACAGACCTTTCTATTTCTGCATCATCTATGCCTGCTTTTATGACTGCACAATTGAGTATTTGCAATAAAACCTGCATAGCCAACACAAGCAGAAAATATTTTCTATCTGGACACTTACAGAGAAAGTTTGCCAGACCCTGTCCTAAAATGACTCTACTGCTAAATTTTGGCAAAAATGTGGACCATTGATTAATTTGGAAATAACTTCTGTATCTAACATCATCTGAGTATTCAGCTTCTGAGATTCAATGAGTGTATGAAAAATGTATTTTATTCATGAAAAATATGTCATTCATTATGTCTTGGATTATGTTTGTCAGACGAGTACGTATATGAATTATATTATCTTCTTTTCCTACTTTTTGATTAGCTGCAAATTCAAAGGCAAGAGAAACAGAATTTTCTCTAACCCTAAGACCAAGAAAAGCAGGTGTTCTCATCAAATCTGCAAGACAAATGGAGAAAACTCTGAAGAATCCATTATAATTCCTCTTAATTTATTTACTCAAAAAAAAAAAATGTTAGTAAAGGCACAGACCTTTCCCTGTTGTCATACACTTAAAAAAAAAAAAATCAAGGCTGAGGAGAAGAGCCAGTTGACATTGGTAGAGGTGACTCCTTCCAATTGCTGACTATTAGGAAAGTTAACCCACCTCTTCCTTCCCAACCCATCATTATGTAAAGGAAATAGTTGCCACATTATGTCAAGTTTCTCTGGACTAGAGAGGGAGAAAGGGACAAATCATCAAGCCAGAGAAAAGAAAAGAAGATGAGTAAGAAGTAGTGAAGTGACCAGAAGGATGTAGTTTGAAGTATCAGAGAGAGACAATGACAATGAAGACATAGATCAATTTGCATTAGAGACTATAAATTAGGACCTTATATTGTATAGGCATGCAAAGGATGCTCAATGTTTGTTGAATGAATGCACTTAGAAAAATCATGTTGAATTGAGGGTTCCAAAGAGAAAACTAATGCAAGAAGTTTAAAGAAGGAAAATAAAAACATTATTTTTACACATAATCATCGAGTATCATATGAATGATCTCTAAGTATTTTCCCACTAGGGAAAATAAAAGCCCAAATTCCTGACTTTGAGTTCGGTTTCCTGGAAGAGCTAAAGGCTTGACCAGGTCTAGACTACATTTTATGTGCAGACCTTTGCCAGCTCCTCTGGCATAAGTGGCTAGGTTCCAGTGACTGCCGTTGCTCTCTCCACATTGGCTTGGTGTGTGCAGATTTCTCCATCTGGTTCAACAGGAAGTATGTACTGTTTGCAGGATGCTATTGAGCTATTTTTAACAGCTGAGCTCCATACAGGTATTTATGACTCTAGATCCGATTTGGAGAAATAAAATATTTGCCAATACAAGTGCAATGAATATGTTTAACAGCCAACCATATGGCCTTGAGATGGAAATGGTCAGGGTGAATAACTGGAACAAGGTTCTTCCCTCAGCACTGCAAAAGCCATCATTTCCTTTTGCCAGGCTGTAGTGTCAGAGACTGAGAAATGGTCATTGACTGGCAGAAGTGGGGCTCTTACCTGGAAGAAATGGCACTGATTTTTAAACACTATTTTTCATACCAAGGGGCTCATAGAGGCTCTGTTGTTGTGTATATGAGAATTCAGAATCCTACAAGGTTTGGGTTAGTATTCTCCAGAGAACTGATAGGATGTGTGTGTCTGTGTGTGTCTGTGTCTGTGTTTGCGCATGCATGTGCACATGCGCATATGCAAAGACAAAGAATTTTGGTTCACAGTTCACATGATTATTGAGACTGGCCAAGTCCAAAATCTGCAGACCAGTGTCCCAGTTTAGTTCCAAAGGACAGACTCTTGCAAAAACAGGTAGAGCTGATGTCTCAGTTCAAAGCCATGGGGCAGGAGAATTCTCTCTTACTTGCAAGAGGATCAGGCAAATGTTCTATTCAATGGACTAGATGCGGCCCATTCACATTAGGGAGGTTAATCAGCCTTATTCAGTTTACCAATTTAAATGCTAATTTCATCCAAAAAAAAATCTTCACCAAAATATTCAAAATAATGTTTGACAAAATATCTGGGCACTCTGTGGCCCAGTCAAGTCATGTTAACATGTGAAATTAACCATTACAGGATTTGTGCCAATTGAATGGTGAAGTAAGTGTTCTGGGCCCAATGCTGGGGCAAATTGTTTAACCTCAGCAGAAACTTTGATTTTTGCACTGTAGCCTGCACCCAAACCATAAAAAAAAATGGATACTTTGAAAACAATTTAGCCAATTTACACTCCATTAGGCAATTAAGAACATATAAATGGAACATATGATTATTTTCAGGGTTTTTTCCATCTTTGTCTTTTTTTTCTCCTTAATATTCAATACAACTACATTTAAACAGTTTGGTGTTTTTATACCTTCTTTGGGCTCTCTTACCTGTATACTTTTGTTCACACTGTCCTCATAGCTTAGAGCATCTTATCCTACATTTCTAGATAGATTATTCGTTTCTTTGTTCATTCAGATTTGCAACTCAAATATTCATTTCTCCACTAAGAAACTTCCAAACTTCCTCACTAAAAAACAAAAACAAAGCAATTCTGACTGCATTAAAAGAGCATATATTCTATTTCTACCTTTTGAATTCCATTTTTATTTTTCTTTTTTGATGTATTTTAATACCCAAATAGTCTGTAAGCACCTTGAGAACAGAGATAGTATATGATATAGAGATGGTATATACCTTTTCCAAGACCTAGCATAGTGCCCTAAACCTAAGTACTCAATGAAAATTGAATGAGTAAATGAATAAATAAATGTGAGTGAAAATGAAGTGAAATAATGCTTTTTACTAAGCAGTTATCTTAATAAAATATCACATACCTCTTTGACTTCCTTTTCATCCTCTGACTTACATATGCCTCATGAATCTAGGCAAGGTTTTGGAAGGCACTCAGTCTGCCAGTTACTACAACTGCCTAATCTTACCCACCTTTGCTGTGTCCATCCTAAGTCACCATCAGAGAGGTCTGTTTAATGTTTCATTTTGCAAAACAAGAGATAGCATATTTCACATCTGGTGAAATGAACTTATATAAAATCCATCTGCTTCTCTTTAATGGTGTTATTTTGACCTTTAAGACGCTCAGGTATATCTGCTGCAACTAGCTGTGTTTGGTTAAAGGAATGTAAATTATAAAATTATAAGGACGCATCTATTTTTCTTTTAAGTTTCTCAGATTCACATTAAACTTTTAATTATCTGACAATATACTATTTTAAGTCTCCTCTTATTGCCTTTGAAAGTAAAGAGAAGATGCAAGACTTCTTAATTCTTACATACAAGCAAGCCACCCACAAAGATATGAGAACTATCTTCATTAAGTTTTGTTGGAAATTCAGGTTATAATTTAATATTGAAAGTGCCTTGGTGGCAGTACCAGGGGATTAAGTGAGGTTATTCCTGGAATGAAATGATGGAAATTTTGTTATCCAACTGACTTTGATATTCGCTACCATTGAGCTAAATGAGAGAGTGTGAGAGAATATATATCCATCCAATTAGACATACATATTAGCTACAACTGCATCATTTTGAATACATTTTTCAAGAACATCATAGGTTCTAGGTAGAGACTGATGTTAGTTGCAGCGACTCTCACATCATACCTTGAGGCACCTCAAGGTAGTGGGAAAAACATTAGCCTGACTCAATCAATCCTCCACACATCTTTAAATTTACAACACTGAGGAAATTAATGTAAAATGAATTATCAGAACCATAAAAGAAAATCATTGAGACCTTGGGTTATGCAAAGATTTCTTAAATTAAAAGGATGATGCATAAAGAAAAAAACTGATATATTGGACTTCAATAAATTTTTCTTAGTGTTTGCTTTTTAAAGGATATTGTTAAGAAAATGAAAAGGTAAGACATTGACTGGGAGAAAAATCTATGCAAAATGCTGGTGCAATAAAGCTCTTTATCCAAAATATATTTGAACTTTTTTTAGAAAAATATTTAAAATCTCTCAAAACTCAAAAATATTTTTAAAACCCAATAAAAATGGGCAAGAGATTTTATACTGCTGTTTAACTATAGAAAATGTGGAGGTGAAAAATAAGCACATAAAAATGCTAAGCATCATTATTTCTTAGGAAAATCTAAATAATTAAAACCATAATGAGATATCATCACACATGTAATTAGAATTCTAAAACAAGAGGCCAAGAGTGGTGGCTCAAACCTGTAATCCTAGTACTGAGAAAGGGTGAGGTGGGCTGATGACTGAGGTCAGGATTTCAAGACCAGCCTGGCCAATGTGGTGAAACCCTGTCTCTACTAAAAATACAAAAATTAGCCAGGCATAGTGACACAAACTTGTAATCCCAGCTACTTAGAAGGCTGAGGCTGGAGAATCATTTGAACTTGGGAGGTGGAGGTTGCAGACAGCCCAGATCATGCTACTGCACTCAAGCCTGGGCAACAGAGCGAGTCTCCATCTCTAAATAAATAAACAATTTAAAAAATAAAGAATTCTACAACAAGAGAATAACCCTAACAAGTGTTGGTAAGGATGTGGTGCTGTTGGAAATCTTATGTAAGGTAAAAATCTAAAATGATATAACCATTTCATGAAACAGTTTGGCAGTTTATGAAAAAGATCAACATATACCTACTATATGACCTAGCCATTCTACTCTTTGTACATACCCAATGTAAATTTAAAATATTTCCAGACAAAAATTTGTGCCACATGCTCACAGCAGCTTTATTTGAAATAACTAAGAATTGGTGATAATCCAAAGGTGATTATACAGGTGAGTGGATAAACAAATTGTGATATACTCATGCAATGCACTACGACTAAACAATGAAATCAGCTATTGATACATGTAACAACATGGGTGAATCTGAAAATGTTAATGCTGAAGAAAAGAGGTCAGTCAAAAAAGACCACAAATTGTATATAATTGTATATAATTCCATTTGTATAACATTCTAGAACATGCTGTAGAATAAAAGACAAATCAGTGGTTGTCTAAAGATGTGAGAGGGAAGGAGAGTTAGAAAGGGAAATCATTTATATCCTTTTATAGTCCATAGAGAGAAACAAGGACATTTTGGGGGTGATGATTATGCTAATTCCTTTATTGTGGTGGCTTCATTGATGTATAAATATGTCAAAACTTACCACATATATATGTATATTAAAATTTCTATCATTTATAGCACAACACAACTTTTCATATAATAAAAAAGAACATTTGGGAGTTTTGGACTAAGGAATTTTAGTCTTGAAGAACAGGAATATATGAAGAAAAGATATGTACAAAAATGAAAGGAATAAATAAGGCTGGAGACAAAACTGATAATAAATATCCTTTAAAGTGAAAAATGAATGAGATCAAATGTCTAAAAAAGGAAATAAAAGAAGAGACATGATGTGAAATTCAGAGAAGGTGATTTTTGAAATGGTTCAGAAACTATGTTGTTTGTAATGCATGCTTATAAATAATTTTTAGTCAAAATGTAGAAAACTAAAAACAGATGTAATAGATCATTCCTGCTACAGTGACAATAAAAGACAAGACCAAAATCAACAAAAACAAAAGCCCAGCATACTTTTGAATGGAGTTAGTGAGGAGCGATGGGCTAAAGGAGGCTTTGGTGAACTGAATTCCAGGGAGAAACAAGCCCTTCATAAGTAAGCTAGAGTCACAGCAGCTTCCACACCTGCAGGAAGGCTCCTGAGCTGGTACAAACACGCAGGAGCAGGTGCATTGTAAAGAAGAGATCCCTTTGGAGGGATGAAGAGAAATTAGCTGCCTTACATAACAGTGGGGGTTAGTGAAAAAAAAAGAAAGGAATCCTAAAGAGCCTCAAATACAAAAATAAATCCTTTAACCTGACAATAGCTCCATCCCAGCTGTAAATTGTGTAGGAGGGAAAAAATGTAATGGAGGGTAAGCTAAAGAAAAAGAGAGCTCGCCTAGTCCTGTTCATTCTTGCAGTGCTTAGAATCCAAAGTCCTGCCAAAATGGAATCTAAAGGTGAAATTGTATGTCAACCACCTCTGACCCCATAAAAGGTGATAATATTGGTGGAATTTTAGGGTTGGGCTTGGCACAGATGAAAAAAATCTAATAAGAGCTATGGCTCCCAGCCCCACTTTAGGAGGATTCAAATAATCAACCCCTTACCTTAACCAAAGAGAATGAAGAAACTAGCAACTCCTTGATAAATGCACAAATACCTTTTTTTTTTTAAGATTCTTTAGTCTCCACTGTTCTTTTATATAAAATGCTGAAATGCAATAAAAAATGATGATACATGCAAAGGAAGAAGAAAATATCACCCTTAATTTCAAATCAAGGAAGAGCAGTCAATAGAATGAGAATCACGTGTGACTCAGTTTATTGAAATTAACAGATAAGGACAAAAAAACACACTACTTTAAAGATACAAAATAATTTATAAGAAAAGGTGAGTGTAATAAATAGGTAGAGTCAGGAAAGAAATGAAAACTAAAACTGAACTGAATGGAAATTCTAGAACTTAAAAATATATTTGTTTGAATGGGCTATTAACAGTGTAAATGCTGAATCAGACAGCATCACTATAGTTGAAAATAAATCAAGAGAAATTGACAAAAATAAAGAGTAGAGACACAGATGTTTTAAATTATCTAATTAAAACAGTGAGCTGTAGGATAATATCAAACAGTTCAATATACAGAAGATGAGAGATAAAATGGGATAGAAAAGAAAAAATATTTAAAGAATTTATCAAAATTTTCTAAATTTGATGAAAAATATTAACACCGTTCAAAAAGTTTCCTGAAGATAAGCAGAAAAATTACAAAGCTAATCACAACTAGGCCAGTTGCTGAAATCCAATGATAAAATACAAAGTTAATCACAACTAGGCCAGTTGCTGAAATCCAATGATAAAGAAAAATGTTTTATTTTTTAAGTTCAGGAGTATAAGTGTAGATTTGTTACATAGGTAAACTTGTGACATGGGAGTTTGTGGAACAGATTATTTCATCACCCAGGTGTTAAGCCTAGTAACCATTAGTTTTTTTCCTGATCCTCTCCCTCCTCCCACTCTTCACCCTCTGAAAAGCCCCTGTGTGTCTTGTTCCCTTCTAAGTGTCCATGTGTTCTCATCAGTTAGCTTCTACTTATAGAATTGAGAGCATGCAGTATTTGGTTTTCTGTTTCTGTGTTAGTTAGCTAAGGATGATGGCCTCCAGCTCCATTCATATCCCTACAAAGAACACGTTCTTATTCTTTTTCATGGCTGTGTAGTATTCCATGGTGTACATGTATCACAGTTTCTTTATCCAGCCTATCATTGATGGGCATTTAGGTTGACTCCATGTCTTTGCTATTGCGAATCGTGCTGCAGTGAACATACCCATTCATGTGTCTTTATAACAGAATGATTTATATTCCTTTGGGTATACACCAAGTAGTAGGATTTCTGGGTCAAACGGTATTTCTGTTTTTAGGTCTTTGGAGAATCACAACACTGTCTTCCACAATGGCTGAACTAATTTACACTTTCACCAACAGTGTATAAGTGTTCCTTTTTCTCCACAATCTTTCCAGCATCTGTTATTTTTTTTATTTTTTTAGTAGTAGCCACTCTGACTGGTGTGAGATGGTATCTCATTGTGGTTTTGATTTGCATTTCTCTAATGATCTTTGTTGTTAAGCATCTTCCATATAATTGTTGGCCACATGTACGTAATAAACAGAAAATCTTAAAGGCAGCTAAGGAGGATATCTACATTTTACATGCAGGGCAACTGTGATAGCAATAACTATACTGTCATTCATCAGAAGCAAGGCTTATCAGGAGATAATGAAACAACAATGTTAACATGCCAAGGCAGAGGGGAGGAAAAACAAAACAAAACTTTGTCACTCTAGAATTCTATGTCTAGCTAAGAGAATCTTCAAAAAGGAAAGTAAAATGAGGATATTTAACATAAAACTTGAGCAAACTTGTCACCAGTCTACCCGTACTACAGAACATATACAGGTGTTTCTTCAGACTCAAGAAAACTTATACTGATTAGACAATCAGACACTGGAAATATTAAATAGGTGAATATAGAAAAGTCCATTTTATCTTTTAATTTCTTTTGAAGGTAACTGATCGCTCCAAAGCAAAAATGGTAACAATGTACTATGGGGCTTACAACATATGCAAAGTTAATTAAATCAGTAAAAATGTAAGTACATTCAGCAAGTAAATAAAATTTTTTGTGAATGAATGACAACAGTAGCACAATGGACAGAAGTGAGGTATAGGTGACAATATACAATGTAATGATAATTAATGAGAGATGAGAATGAATTAACTGTATGTCAAATATAGAGAAAGAGAGAGCAGACAAGAAAAAGAGGCACCCCAAAATTTTAAAGCAAAGCAAATGAGGCTAATAACCTAGTAGATGAGATAAAATGGAAGATTAGAAATAGATAATTCATGGCCAGGTGTGGTAGCTAACACCTGTAATCCAAACAATTTGGGAGACCAAGATGGAAGGATCACCTGAGGTCAGGAGTTCAAGACCAGCCTGGCCAACATGGTGAAACCCTGTGTCTACTAAAAATACAAAAATTAGCAGGGCATGGTGACATGTGCCTGTAGTCCCAGCTTGGGAGTCTGAGGCAGAAGAATGACTCGAACCTGGGAGGTGGAGGTTGCAATGATCTGAGATCACACCACTGCACTCCAGCCTCAGTGACAGAGTGAGATTCCCTGCCCCTCCCCCACAAAGAAAAAAGAAAGAAATACATGATTTATCTAAATGTATGAGTCTACGTCATTAGTTTCTAACCATTTTTATAGCTAAAAACACTGCATATAACTCCAATTTATACTAAACTCATCAAATATACCGATTATTTGACAATTAATTAGCAAGGAAGTCTTTTAAATCCTTTGGATTTTCTGAGGTACACAGAATAATGTGTTAATTTATTTATGAATCCAAGTTCTAAAATATGCAAGCAGAACTCTGACTTTCTACTCCATGTCCTAGGAAATGGAAGTGACTTTATAGATAAGCAACTCCTTCATAAGATCTACTAATGTTACATCTTGGTAAAATAGATCTCATCAAGGTTTAATCCTTTTCCTATTTGGTATTAGGAGGGGAAAAGTAAGGTTTTGATTATTTCTTTTTAAGCTGCTCTTTGGGAGGGCACCAACATATTATTCCCAGAAAATGGATAAAATATATCCAACTGTAGGCACTTTTTTCCTACATAAATTGAATTGTGGCTTATTTGATTTACAAAAATTTTAAAGGAAAAAAGACAAATATACTGTAGCTACAAAACTAGTTTTTAAAGGATTGAAGGGAAATAGCCTCAGAATAACCCTAAATGTTCCTTTGATGGTGCATTCCCAAGGAAAATTTTTAAAAAATAAATAATTGTATATGTATTTGGTTAGTGCAAAAGCTGATTGTCTTTTCAGACATCCTTCTTGATGTGGTTGGAAATTGGAACAAGTTTGGAAAGCAATTTGACATTTTACAGCTTAGATATTTCCTTCTTTGCTTTCTACTTTCAGAAATGGAACACTTCATGATAGAGAGAACAGCCAGAGGCATGAAATTCAACCAGGAATAAATATTTTAAACTACAGGTAGCCTGTACCCTTCTGAATTATATCTGTTCATATGTTTTGTGCATTTCCTTCCCTTGTCATTCTATCCAATTTCCTTTGAAAGGTATACCAGCGCAGGATGAAGAAAATGTTTTACAGTATTTCCAAAGGTACCAGTGAAAAATATGTTTTGTATATTCACTACTGTACTTTGATTTTTTTGGTTGAACCAGGAAAATTACATTGAGTTGGTGGTTTTTCTGTTTTGTTTCGGTACAAAATTACTCTTTCCAAACAGGACAAGAGGAGATGAAAGAAAATGATATTTTATTAACATAGTATTATTCCTTTAAATGATCATCAGAAGAAATGTCTAAAGTGTTTGTGGGGAAGTAAAAATTGCACCCTACATTACTGAGGATTTTGCATGCCAGAAAGCTTAACTTACTTACCATCCCATTCAAATACCAAACAAGAACCCATGGAAAATGTTCAACTTCTGCAAGGGGAAAGTAAATTTTTGTGATTGAATGGGCCAGGGACTTGTCCAGTTTTTGTTACTGCAACCAAAATGTACTGCAGATGTATCTTTTTTATGTTAGCAAGGACTTTCTTTCTAGTACTTGAGCAGATTTAACTGAGCCATGAAGCTCTTTCAAGGATTTCTCCTTGTCAAGTATTACAGTTGCTTCATTGCGAACAAAGCGGTGAGTTAGCATTCCTTTATAACTTCAGCATGTGTCTGCCCATCCAAGGGTCAGCCAAAACCATCTCTTCCCATCTCCTCACACCTTCCCCAAAAAAGGTTTTTTGAGAAGAAAATAATGGAATTTATCATATTTTTTTAAAACCTAATGAATGAGAACATATTCGTTATTAAAATTATTCCATTGAGCTACATGGATAACACTAAAATAATAATGTGATAACAATAACCACCTTTTTTCCCCCTACTTTACTCTAGGGACTGAAGCTCTGAATACATTTGTGTTGTTTCTCAACACTCCTTCGTTTTACAGAGGATTGAATGAAATCTTAGGGAAATAAAGCAACTTGCCCAACCAAGTTCCTAAGTGGCAAAGACTGAACTGGTCCTTCAGTATGTCCAACTCCAAAGCTTATGCTTAAATTGGAATTTAATGCAGAAACTCCAATCACCTTGATATGTTCTTACACTTTTTAGAGACTAACAGCCTGTTTAGATTAGGACAAATCATCAAATGTCACAAGATAGAATTTCCATTTTATCCATGAAAAATTAAATAACTTATAATTTATTGTATTTCCTGCTTTAACTTCATCTGATTCTGATTGCTCCATTATTCTGTCTCCACTTTGTATAAATATACGCATTCTGCATTGCAGAGAAATTAACTCAGACTCGGTTCGTTTGGAATTTGTGATAATTTAACTGAGACTAGATGGGTTTAAATTAACTTTCCTATTATCTATGAAAAAAGAATTTTTGAAGAAAGCTCATGCTATAAAAATGGTTTCCTGGAGTTCACTCTATCTAAGAAAATATAGCAATTCTCAAGGACCTGGCAGCTACAATTTGCATATAAATGATTAGTTCTCAAATATCTCATATGAAGTTATCAAAGACAGTTCCAAAACCTTGTCAGCACTCAAATATTAGTTCAAGTTACCCCAAAGAACTTACAAAAATAAAAATTGAAGAGTTCACCTATAACACAAGCTGTCTCCTTTCCATTATTTTCAACTGGTAAGTGTTTTACAAATTCGCTTGCTCTCTACATTGTTTTCAAGTCATGTCTTGTGATCGTCTTTGGAATTAGTGTGTGTAGTCTTTAAAAAGCAGAAGTTATGTACTTTTAAAAATTGTATTGATACATAAAAATTGTACATATTTAAAAGGTACAAGTGATTTTTTTGTTTGTTTTAGTAGAGACAGAGTTTCACTATGTTGCCCAGGCTGATTTCAAACTTCTGGCCCCAAGCACTCCTCCTGCCTTGGCCTCCCCAAGTGCTGGGATTACGGGCCAGAGTCACCATCCTCAGCCAACATGTGACATTTTGATATAAGCATACAGTGTGTAATGATTCAATCTGGGTAACTGGGATATCTATCATCTCAAACATTTATCACTCATTTATTAAGAATATTATCATTTACTAAGAACATTCCAAGTAGTTTCTTATGACTGATCTTATTTGTTTTTATTTGTCTTAACCTAAGGGTTTGACTGAGACACAAAGATTCTAATCAGGCTCTGCTTTTATTGCAGTTAAAATTCAGGCTAATTATTTTGTCCCCAAACCTATTTTCAGTAAAAATAGGTAAAATACTCAACTTCTATGCAGTGGTAGAAATAAATGATATTAAGCAAATAAAGGCATTTAACACTGGACCTGGCCTATTAGTAACAGCATCATGAGGGGGAGTTTGCTTCTCTGCATCCTTCCCTTCTACACCTTCAAGTCTCGGCATCCATGTGCAAGAAAAACAGTTGTACAGTGACTGACCCACAAGTGCAGATTATTATATCTACCACTTGGTTGGCTGTGTCTTCCTCCCTCTCTTAGTTCAAGCCCTGTCCTGCCTTTTCTCTGTCCCACACATGCCCTCTGGAAAGGACTCTCAAACACTCAGAAGTGTCTTGGCGTCTAGGACTAAAATATAATGGCTAAAACTTAATGATAAAATCGTGGAAGAATCCCTGAAAAAGCTCTTTCCCTGATTCAAAGTTCAGGCCCCAGGCACCATGAAAAAATGAGGAAAGGGAAGCATGTAATTAAGCCATTTCAGGGAAAAGCATTATTTATTTGCTGCCTGGGACCCCGGGGCTGTGATAGAAACTGTGTCTTTCCTCTTGAGGCATGCCTAAGGAGTTGGTTAAGTCATGGCCATGTACATCCTGCCAATCAAATGGGAGTCCGATAATGAGAATCACTCTGCAAGCCCCCTCCCCTGCCCCTTTTTTTGAGACAGGGTCTCATTCTGTCGCCCAAGCTGGAGTGTGGTGGTGCAATCTCCAGCTCACTGCAGCCTCCTCCAGGATTCCAGTGATTCTCAGGTTCCCAGTGAATCCCGAGTAGCTGGGACTACAGGCGTGCAGCACCATGACCAAATAATTTTTTTGTATTTTTAGTAGAGACAGGATTTCACTATGTTGGCCAGGTTGGTCTTGAACTCCTGGCCTCACGTGATCTAACCCTGAGCTTCCCAAAGTGCTGGGATTACAGGCACGAGCCACCTGTGACTGGCTTCTACAACCTTCTTAAACAGACACTTCCAGAATCCGGGAAGTGTTGTTCATGCCATTGCTATCAGAATGCATGTCAGATTCATTAAGAAGTTTATAAAGATGGAGATTTGCCATGTGATCTGTGCTTTAAATTCTGGGATGTATGGGTGAGAGCAGACATTAGGATGAGTCAAGGAGAGCTTATTTTCATGTCAATTAGACCAGTTATGAAACATGCCACTGGTTATCAGAGCTGCTCTTCCCTATGGCAAATGTGGCCAATAGGAATAGGGTAAAAGGCAGCAGACTAGGAAATCAGATGCTTATAGGGCATCGCTCACATTGAGCTTTGCAATCAGCGTAATCGCACTGAGGTGGGAACTATGATCATCACCGTCTTCATCCTCCATCCATCCTCCTGCACCATCATCATCATTGTATTTGATCTACATACAACACAGTGAAGCATATGAGGCCTTGAATCCTATAAGCCATAAGCTCAAATTCTTGTGCTTGGCATTGTGGGAACACTTCTGGTTTAAAGAAGGCAGGCCTGGCATTCGAACTTACTTCTGTCAATCATCACAGCTATGTCCGTGCGTACATTGGATACTGTCTCACAACATCAGTTTTCTCTGAAACATCAGAGGGTTAATGGAGCGAATAAATGCCCAAGATCTAGAACTGTGTCTCACACAAAGAAAATACCCAAGGAAATATTCTTTCCACTTACGCTTACCTCCACAGATCTAGAACTGTGTCTCACACAAAGAAGATACCCAAGGAAATGCCTTCCACTTACGCTTACCACCCTCTAGCTGCCTTTTTCTCTTGCAGTTCACAGAAGAATTGTCAAAGGAATAAGAATTGACAGCATACAATAGTATGCTGCCAATGGTCAAAATTTGGAGGCCCAGATCTTCCTCTTTAAAACACTCAAGGAAAGTAAGAAAAGAGATTGTATAAACAGTTCTGATTTTCCTGTCTCTTGCTGTACTTCTGAATTTCACCAGTAAAGAAGTCCGAGAGCCAGTGCAAACTGAAACTGCTTTCTAATCTGTGATCCAGCACAAACACAGGAACCAAATTATATTTCCAACCAATCAATCCAGGTTCTCTGAAAAGGAAAAGCATTTTCCTAGACTGATGAATGAACTCGAGAATGCTTTACATTGACAGGTGAGCCAAGGAATTCACAAACCACAAGACAGGGTAAAAATGTCTACCCCCAAGATAACCCTGATTCGCTCTCAAAGCATGAAAGAAAAGATGTAGTACAATGCATTTAAAGAGCAATTTTAAGGTACCTTTAGAAGGGGCTATCTACAGACATCTTTAAATAGAAACATCAGGACCTCAATAAACATAATTTATCATATCCATTTTTGTCTATAAAAAGGATTCTTTGGCAGTCTGCCACAAAATCAACATATTCATATCACCCGGGATCTATTAATCTGACAAAATGTCAGCAATATGGAATGATTTGAGGCAGATATTTGGCAGCAAATATAAATATCTCCAGACTAATGTGTGGGGTTGGTGGTGGAGTGAAGGAAGATTCTGTTGGAATCTTTATAAGCTCAAATATCTGGCACTTATAGAATTTTCCTACTTGGCTACCTACAGAGGAATAATATTAGTAGGACCATTTGTACCAGAAAGATATGCTGCTTAGCTCTTTAAAAAAAAAAATGTGGCTGGGTGCAGTGGCTCACGCCTATAATCCCAACACTTTGGGAGGCCAAGGCAGGTGAATCAACTGAGGTCAAGAGTTCGAGACCAGCCTGGCCAATATGGTGAAATCCCATCTCTACTGAAAACACAAAAACTAGCTGGGTGTGGTGGTGGGTGCCTGTAAGCCCAGCTACTTGGGAGGCTGAGGTGGGAGAATCTATTTAACCCTGGAGGTGGAGGTTGTGAGCCAAGATTGTACCACTGCACTCCAGCCTGGGCAACAAAGCATGACTCTGTCTTAAAAAAAAAAAAATTGTGAAACTTAGAATGTTACATAATAATTGCAGTAAAAACAGAAAGCAAAAATATTCAAAAACTAAAATGAAATAACCTATAATACCATTAATTCAGAAGTAACAACTATTATCATTTTGATATATATCCTTCCAGACAGTTTTATATGTGTAACTATCTAGATTTCATTACTTATTTCTATGAGTCACTATATTTGTCTTATAAAAATGGAATCTTACTATATATGCTCTTCTCCAACTAGCCACTCAAGACATCATAGAAAGCATAGAAAATTCAAATAAACAAAAAAGAAAATATTTCCAATCATCCAGTTCTCCATTACTTGGTATCTGTCTTCTCTAATATTTTCAACACATTTTTAATACATTGTCTAAAATACTTTTTATAAATGCCATTATTTTATAGAAAATGTTATGTCACCTCATTTCTTCATTAACCCTAAACAATCTTTCATGTCAAAAAACATGAGTATATGTTATCATTGTTGATGGGCTGCGATTCCATCCTTGAATATATTTTGCATTTTTTGAAAAGATTTTTAGGTCAGAAGATATATAATTTACCCTCTGCAAAACAGTGTCAGAAAACAAGCATTTCCCCATCACCTAGCCAATGTTGAACCCTATCACTCACTTTTATCATTGTCAGTTTCATAGAAAAAAATGCTATGTTAAGTGTTTTCTAAGTAAATCAAAATTCACCTTGAAAGATGTCCATGTTCATATGTTTAACAAATGCTTTTACAGCATTTATTGCAATAAAATGCTTCTATGCCCAAGCATCGTTCTAAGTTCTCAATGGCTATTAATTAATTTAGTTATTTTAACAACCCTATAAGATAGTGCTATGATAGTTTTCTTTATTTGACAGATGGGGAAACCAAGGTATGAAAAGCTGAGGTCACTAGATGGGGAGGATACAACTAGTAAGTAAGGGAGCTGGAATTCAGACCAGGCAGCCTCTGACATTCACTTTCAAATTTTGACACTTGGATCCCTCACCCATGTCCATCACTGGAGCAAACAAGATCTCTTTACAAACTGGTCTCTTTTAGTGTTATTAAAGCACTTTTCAAATATCCCTCAGTGGATTTTCCCTTAAATGATAATATGGTTTGTCTCTGTCCCACTCAAATCTCATCTTCAATTGTATCTCCCATAATCCCCATGTGTTGTGGGAGGGACCGCATGGGAGGTAATTGAATCATGGGGGCAGAGTCTCCCCATGCTGTTCTCATGAGAGTGAATAAGTCTCATGAGATGTGATAGTTTTATAAAGGTCAGTTTCCCTGCACATGCTGTCTTGCCTGCTGCCATGTAAGACATGCCTTTGCTTCTCCTTTACCTTCTGCCATGATTGAGACCTCCCCAGCCATGTGGAACTGTGAGTCTATTAAACCTCTTTTTCTTTATAAATTACCCAGACCCAGGTATTTCTTCATAATGGCATGAAAGTGGACTAATACATATGATAACAATATCCTAAGGCCATGAGGGAGGCTTGGAAAATAAACATGGGACAAAAATGACTGTAATTACTATGCTTGGGTTAGAAAATGATAAATTATCCCCTGGAACTGGGGTTACTGTCATTCTGAACAAAATCCAGGGTTCTGTTTGTAAATAAAAAGTGAGAGTGGTAGTGATGGCTGTTGAGTAAACAACTAAAAGTGTCTGCTACCATGGGTGTCAGTGCTCAGCAACAGCAATGGTAGGTGGACATCTTCTACTGGCCTGGGCTGCAGTGATAGCAACAGTGAACAGTGGTGGAAAACAGAAAGAGGAGTCACTATCCAAAAACTCGAGGTTCTCCAGCTCAAGAAAAATATATCAGGGTTCTGATTCCAGTTTCAGGATGAATAAGAATGGGACTGGCCTTTTGGTATAAGCCAGTTTGATGTTGTTCATGCAACAGCCCAAATGAAGGAATGGGACCCTTACAGAGTACAGAGAGCCTGAGAAAGGGCAGCTCCGGAGATGAATCATGCTAGTCCATGGAAAGGCCAGAAGGGCACACAGCAGAAGCACCACCAATGGGACATTAAACTCACAATAAAGGCAGTGTCCTAAGTGGTATGCTAAGCTAAAGACAAAACCAAGAATCAGAATCTATGCAGATGGTTTGAGGATGACATTCGAGAAGCCTCAGCTTGGCTGAGTGTAAGAAGAAGAGACGTGTCTTAAGTTTGGATATTTAAATGGGGCAAAGTGAGAATTTTAATGTATGTACAAAGCACAGGTCAAGATCTTGAGCCTTTAGATATAGGAGGATGGAAGCATAAGAGAATTACAAGCAGTAATAGCATCTGAAGTTCAAAGACAGGTACATCTGCATGCTAATGCAGACCAAGCTGTGTGCCTACTGCCCTAGATTGTCAATAATAAAGTCTAGATAATGTGAGCTCCTTTCCAGGGCAAGTCAGGGCTCTGCAGATGGGCAGCAGAACTTCTCTCCAGGGATTCCTCTTCTTACTCAGTACCCACTGCAACCATCTGCTTGCTGAGGCTCCTGTGGGTGGCAAGGCTGGGTGACTTATTCAAATGACACAGCTTTTCAAAGCTGTGAGCTGGAATTGACTGCAGTGTTCTTTTCATTTGCACCCTCACCTGCTCAGTCCTGCATAAAACCTATTCACACAAATCTATTTTGCTATTAAAGGTACAATCTGCTGCTCAAAGCCCCAAGGAGTTTTCTTCATGCTTAACCAGTAAGGAACTTAAGCCAAAGAGATAAATGAAATGATTGGCCTCTTTCTCCAATCTTAGGTCATTAAAGCTATAGAGTAACTAAACAAATCATGAATATAGGAAGATCTCTGTCCCTGAGTCAGAAAGAAAATCCAGATACTAAAGAGACATACACACAAACACACATGCGCACGCACACACACACACACACACACACACACACACTTACATACACTTTTGCTAATTTAAGCCAGCAGGGAAGGTTTTCTTCTGTCACTCACCCTTCCATACTTTACTTTTAACCTTTAAAGGATCAGAATATGTTTCTTATTGGAAAATGTAAAAATAAGTCCATAGAAATGTCCACCATGATTGAAAACAGAAGCTGGCCATTAACACATTCTCATAGGAAAATAAAAGAAAAAAAACTAATGGAAAGTCAAATGAAATGGAACACCACCAATGCATTTTATCAACTGCATGTTGAGAAACCACACCCAACACATTTTATCAAAGGAATGACAGACACGCTGGACTGTTAATTATCTACAGGTTTCTCTTCTAAACTTATATCCCTCATGGGACAAAGGCTGAATGAAGAATATGCTGGCAAAAGAGAGAGTGATGGGAAGGAAGGTGGGTTCGCCAGTGACTGAAAAATCCATGAACCTTTATTTCTTCATCTCCAAATGAGCCAAAAAACAATGTGCCTACACAAAGTGGAGTTGGGACAATACTGGCAAGGTTATATTCTTACAATCAAAACAAACTGATATCAGCCCTGACCTTGGCTTATTTTTGTTGTTTTAAAGAAAAATCAAGGGAAAAAAGATGTCATGAAAGTCTATATTAGCCTCATGATAGCCACACATAGCTTGCTTATTTTTTACTTTATTTTGTCTCTACTACTTGAGGACTAATCTTGGTTCCAGAGGATCCTACAGAAAATATTCGTAAAGTCATTCATTCCCTTTCTTTCTTTCCCTCTTTCCCTTTATTTTGTTTCTTTCTTTTTCTTTCTTTCTTTTCTTTCTTTTTTTCTCTTTCCTTCCTTCCCCTCTCTCCCTTCTTTCCTTCCTTCCTTCCTTCCTTGTTTCTCGCTCTCATTCTCTCTTTCTTTCCTGAGTTCCCAAAAATAAGCAGAAGTTAAAATTCGACATAAGATGATAATGGTCTTTTAAGGATATTTACTTATTGTTGACAACAACAGCAACTGTTGCCAATCCAATTGTGAATTTGGGGAAGAGACTAGATGAAAAGCTGATCAAAAAGAAGAGTGTTCATACATGCAAGAGAATGCGTGTGTGTGGTACAGGGCGAAGACAAGGAGGGAAAAAGTTATATAAAAATATTCTTGCTCATTGGGGATCTATTATTAGTATTTATTCAAGTAATGGAGTGTAATAGAAGGTGTTAAGCTTGGGAGGTGCTGGAGTTTTGTTCTGCAAACATCTCTTTATCCATCATGGTTACCATGATTACCAACGCACACTAACTCTTAAGTGGTTTTTGGAACATAATGTGAGAAATTCCTTAAGGATATCTGATAATGGCAATCATAAGGAAGTGTGAAATATGGATTTTTATGAAAAACCACAGCACACTTCATTTTTCCTCCCTTCTGGGAGAGAGGGAGTGACATCTAACTCTCAAAGTGCCTTGATTCTAAGGTCAGGAAGAAGTTTTTATCATTTCTCCTTTCAAACTGACCTGTACAGGATCTCTCAATTTTTCCTCTTAAAAAGGGGAGGCTCTGTGGGCTCTGCTTTGTCTGGGTTTATCTAGTTGGCCTCTTTCTTGGAGCAAATATAGCTTCCATCAGTGGGAGTGGGAAGTCAGGCTCCGAGGGTTGGAAGCAAAAAATGTGCAGCCAACATCAACAACAGAACTTTGTGTCAACACTCTCCTGTGCTGATGTGAATGAAATATAAATATTGTGCAGTAAGCCCTTTTTAAAAATTCTTCAAAATATTACGCGCTTACACTACGGATGGCTGAGTGGGGGCAGCAACCTTCTGTTTCATCCCAGCAGAAGTTAATAGTAGTCCAGGAGCTGGAAAACCAACTTCAGAAACACTTAATGTTTAGATCCACTTAGTGGTTGGAAAAAACAACTTTAGAAAAAAAAATGTTTAAGAGCTGCTCCGGCAAGTGGAAACTGCAATTCCTTGTAAACAAACCTTTAACATGAAGATATTTCTCAGTGGCCGAAAACCTAACTTCATAAAGTCAGATTTCTGAGATTTTTTTTCAGCTCTTTGGAGACTACAAAAGTAACCACATTCTGTCAGTTGATGCATCAAGTAAACAAATGCAAACGAGAGATTTTCCACATCCTAGTCAACTAACTGTGAGTCAGATAAAGCACATGCGAATCTTAGATGCATGTTAACTGTGGGGAAAATCATAAAGAAAATTAGTTATGATAGAAGCATGCATGCTTTCACTCCGTAAGCTACTCCATGAGGGACATGGACAGTTTTAAATGTGATGTAAGCAATTTGGGGCTCTTTCCAGATGTATCTCTCCCTTTCCAGCTACCATAGTAGTTCTAATTAACCATGTCAGTTCTGCAGGATTGGGTCTGATTGCAAATTGAAAATCCTCTCCTCTTCCCACTACCAGAACCCAGCTAAGCAGGGTGGTGTCATGAGACAGGCCAGACCCCATTTAAGAAATCATGCCCCTAACCTCAGAATCCTCAGCCCCGTCTCTATGCAGAATAGAAACAATTCAGGTTTAGACATTGACTGGCACTAGGATAGAACTCCTTGCCAAAAATCTCATTGTCAATCTACAATTAGGAATTAATACTATACAATTTTGCTAAAGAGCTACTCTTTAATGGAAAATATCCTTAGAAATGCCTTCAGTAGGTTGTAGCAAAAATTTCTTATTCTACCATTGTGGTAGCTCTTCTTCCACTTTTCTGCTAAGTAAACAAGAGCAGGTTATATAACTTAGCTGTGCCCAGTTTTCTTATCTGCAAAATGGGATAATTATACCTACTGCACAGTATTCGTGTAAATAATAAATAAGATGTATGTACGTAAGAAGCATTCAGCATAGTGCCTTACATGTAATAAGTGCTCAATACAAGGAGGATGATGTTCCTTGAATTTATTTAGTCAGTTGTTTTTAGAAAGTATGCTCAGCTGTCAAAGAAAATGAGTATTTTTCCAGATAATGAGTCAGTGTTTAGGAGGGAGTTAGGAAGAGGCAAGTCTTGAGTTCAGATAAGTGGTGTTCAATGTGGTGAACCCAAGTTAGAACCGCTGTTTTATTATCTGAGCTTGAATTTCCATTTTGTATATGTATCACATATGTTTATCTAGCAGCACACATATATAATATGTAAATAAGTAAAACAAACACATATTGCATACTGTTTTTTTTTTTTCAGTGGTAACAACATGTTTGGAGATAGGAGACAGCCAGATAGCAACTGCAGGTCTTTCTATTGAGGAACATAAAGCAAAGAGGGAAGGAGATATTGAGATGTAAGTGTTGGGAGATAGTCCTAGAACCTAAAGAATGAAGCAAGTTCAAAAACCTCCACTGGAGGTTCAGATGGGTCAGTGTCTTGGAGATCATTTTGTTCCGTATCCCTGGAGCTAAAGAACCCAAGTTTCAAGTCAGAGAAATGATGCATCCAAGATCACCCAAGAGGGGAGGTGGTTATTGAACACAGGTGTCCTTAATCCCATTCCCCAGCTCTCTTTCATTACTTCATTTTAGCAAGTCGTTCTTTAGCCTAGGACTGTTTTTATAAACAAACCCAAACAATGAAATGGTTCTTAAATTTGAACTTGCATAAGAATCACTTGGTGGGCTTGTTAAAACATCGCTGGGAACTTCCCAGTATGTCTGATTCAGTGGCTTTTGGGTGGGCCCAAGAATTTGCATTTCTAGAAAGTCTCCAGGTGACCATGGATATGATACTTGTCTGGGGGCTCCACTGCCACCATCACTGGCATATGTTTCGAAGTTAGCTGCCTATCACTGGCCACAGTCTTTGAAATTAAAAGGATTCTAATTTAGAAATCCAGCTAGCTCAGTTGGTAGAGCATGAGATTTTTTTTTTTTTTTTGATACAGAGTAAACGTCTGTCTTCTATGCTGGCATGCAGTGGCGCAATCTCAGTTAACTTCAACCTCTGCCTCCCAAGTTTGAGCAATTCTCCTGCCTCAGCCTCCAGAGTAGCTGGGATTACAGGCGCATGTCACCACAGCTGGCTAATTTTATATTTTTAGTAGAGATGGGATTTCCCCATGTTGGCCAAGCTGGTCTCAAACTCCTGACCTTAGGTGATCTACCCACCTTGGCTTTCCAAAGTGCTGAGATTACAGGCAGTGAGCCACTGTGCCTGGCCGAGAGTCTTAAAATAATATTAATTCTATTCTAATATAGTAAATAAAACTGTGTGGTGGAGAAAATTTATTTCTAATGAGAAAGAGAAAGGAATGAAGAAAAGGAACTTGAAAGTATTGGACATGCATTGTAGATGGGGCACCTAATAAGGTGCTGTAGATACACCAGTGAACACAACACAACAGTTCTTTGGCTGCTAATGTGGTAAACCAACAATAAACAATATAAATAGATAAATATACATTACCCCAGAACTTAAAGAATAATAATTTGAAAAAAAGAAAATAAATAAATTGTATGCTATGTGATAATGATTGTGCTAGGCAGGAAGATAACAAAGGAGAGAGGAGTAAATAGGGAGCATACAATTTGAATTATGTGGTTAGGGAGGACCTCAGTTTAGAAGATGCAATAAAGCAATGAGGAAGTTTCCCTGTGGCTATCTGGGTGAAGCATTTTCCAGGCAGAAGAAACAGATCTGAAGGCTGTGAGGTAGGAGCTTGCCTAGTGTGCTTGAAGGAGAAGCAGAGGGCACTGGCTAGAGAGGAGAGAGCATGTTAGATAACCAATGATGAGATTGCAAAAGCAGAAAAAAAGGGTTGCAAGAGAGGAGGCAGATTATTGGCACCTTGAAGGTCATTGTAAAAACTTTGCTTTTCTCTGTTAAAGGAGAAATAATGAAGAATGTCATGGTCTCACTTAAAGTATTTAATGGGGTTTCTATGGCTGCTGGATTGAGAACAAACTCAAGGACCTGGGAGAGGCAGGTAAAGAGGCTATTGCCATAATCCAGGTCGGCTACCGTGGAGGCTGGGGCTTAAGTGTGAGTGTTACGAAGTCCGAGAACTTGCTACCCGATGCACTAGAAGCCAATCCTATGACACTGGGTTTTTGAGAAAAGAAAAGCTTTTCATCGAGGTAGACCAACAAGGAGACAGGCGTTTAGCTTAAATCTGTATCCTCCTGCTGGTTTTACAGCAGTCATTTTATTATAAAAGGTTTACAGAGTGGATTCTGGGATTAATATATGACGGGTAAAAGAAAAGAAGAGGTCTGGAAAGTCTTCTGCATGTGGACTTCCTCATGCTACCTCATAGATTGTATGTGTAAATTCGAGGATAGAGTTAGTATAAGACACACAGTGGAAATTTGAGTTGTGATGTCAACAAGCTCGCTCTGTGTGCAGACTCTAATCAGCCAAATTGGCTTTAGTCAACTAATAGTCAGTTTTGACGTCTTGCAAGTAGAAGGAGTTTCAGCTTTTTGGCAAGTTGTTTTTCTTTTCCTTATCTGCCATCCTGCAAACTCAAGAATATTTGCTAGTCGTTTTCATTTTAACTCTTTATGGCATGGTTTCATTAGTGACAGAAACAAGAATTGTTCAGATTCCAGATGCTTACTGAGTACAGAGACAGCAGGTTGTGCTGACAGATTGATCACAGGTGTGATAACAAGAAAAGCATCAAGGACCACACTAATGGTTTTCCTCTTAGCAAGTGGAAATATGGAGTTGCCATTTCCTGAGATAAGCCAAGACCAGTGCAGCTCTTGACGCACATCATGGACCAATAAATGTAAGATAAAGTAAATCTCGGTTTTAAAGGATGAAAAATCGGAAGCTTGTGGAGGTTAGTTTATTTGCTTGAAATCATACCAAGACTAAGTGGCAGAGTTCAGAGGAAAAAACAGGCCAAAGGTCCATGGTTTTTCCATGCAGCCATCTGAGATGTTCCCAAAGAAGTGAACCAGAGCTGGAAGGGGAGACCAGGGTGCTCTCTGGTTTCCATTTTCAGCATATCATCATTTCTCTTTCCCAAACCTGATCGAGGCTTGGTCCAAGGGTCACAAACCAGCAACCTGTTAGCCTAATAAGAACTGCTGACATGTTTTGTTTGGCTCTCTTGGCTTTAAAGAAAACAATTCATGTTTGAATGCCTTTAAGCTGGGCTTGTGTTTTCCACTTCATCCACAACACACACCACTCCCTCTGGCTTACAGCAGTGCCCTTCGGGATCCTGCCCAGTCCCTGAAGACATTTGATTTTTCAATTGGTGATTCAGACCAACAACAATCCAATGGGAATTTAGCTGTGAAGCAATGTGGTGTGTTAGAAAAAAGATCATAATATCATACAGCTATTCACACCCAGCCCTATCATTTACCATGTGCGTGACCTTGAACAAGATTTTCTCTCCTTCCTTGTCTGTAAAGCAGAGACAACAGTATCTACTTTGAACTATTGTTGTGAGACCTGAATGAGAAAAGCCATAGAATGTACAAAGCATAGGAAACACTAAATGTATGATCATTATTATAAAGTAGAGATCAGTATGCTTTTTCTGTAAAGTGCTAGATATTTTAGGTGGGACACATGATACCTACCAGGACTCCTCAGCTCTGCCTCTGTATTATGAAAGCTCATGGAAAATACAAATGAATATGCATGGGAAAAAAAGTCCCGATATAATTGTATTTATAAACACAGGTCGGGGGGCAGATTTGGGCATTGTTTACTAATTCTTATTACAAAGTGCTATGGTCTAAATGTTTGTGTTCCCCCTAAATTCATATGCTGAAATTCTAACCCCCAGGGTGATGGAATTAGCAGGCCAATTTTAGAAAGGTGATTAGTTCATCGGGGCAGAGCCCGCAGGAATGGGATAAAAGAGACCCTCAAAAGACCCTCATCTCTTCTGCCATGTGAGGGTACAATGAGAAGAGAGTCACTGTATTAGTCCATTTTTATGATGCTATAAAGAACTTCCCAAGACTGGGTCTTTTATAAAAAATAAAAAAACTGACAGTTCCACATGGCTAGTGAGGCCTCACAAACCTTACAATCATGGCAGAAGGTGAAGAGGAAGCAAGAACCTTCTTCACATAATGGCAGGAAGGAGAAGAGTGAGTAAGAGCAGGGAAAACTGCCTTATAAAACCAACAGCTCTCATGAGAACTCACTCACTATCACGAGAATGGAATGGGGGAATCTGCCCCCGTGATCCAATCACCTCCCTCCAGGTTCCTCCCTTGACACCTGGAGATTGCAATTCAAGATGAGATTTGGGGTGGGGACAAAAAGCCTAACCATATCAGTAATGTATGAGGAAGCAGGCCCTTACTAGATATCGAGTCTGCTCATGCCTTGATCTTCCCAGCCTCCAAGACTGTGAGAAATAAATTTCTTTTGTGTATAAGCCTTCTAGTCTATGGTATGTTTTGCTATAACAGCCCAAACGGACTAACAGAGCATTTTTATTACCCTCCTTATTCTGCTCTGTCACTTACCCTCTATACCACCCCAAAGAAGCCTTTTAGTTATGGGGCAAAGGCTGTTTTATATACTTTTGATATAAGCTGTAAGGTGGCACTACAATGATACTAGCTGCTGTTTTAAAGTGTGCCCATCAGAAATGAAAAAGAAGGAAAAATCTTCAGTGGTCTTATTTCATATAAGACAGAACCACCAAAATTGATTTTCTTAAGGAGTGAGGCATATCCAGCAAGGCCAGCATTTCTGGGGTCAGATATCTGCAATTATAGATTGAACAGTGCTCTTCCCTGGACTTCCAGAAGCTCACGGACTCCAACGCTTCCAGGAGAAAACTGTTTCTCCCTAGCAGATTCAAGGACTCAAAAGAGATAGAGTGAGGTCCCCTGAGTGAAACCTGCCCAGTGACTCTGTCCCAACATCCAAGGGAACAGGAAGGTTTCTATACCCTTGGCATTGGAGAGCCCCTGAGCAGCCATGTAGCTATATTTCCCATCCTTTGACCTAATCACAGCTTTGATTTGCAAGCCGTGAGGGAGAGGCTGCTGTTTTGTTCCCACTGGGCTATTTTTGGAACCTGGCATCAGAAGGAAAGACAGAGTTAGCAGTCGGTGCTCCTGGGCAGTACTGAGCAGGACCTCTGCGTAAGCCCTGTAGTAAACTTAGGTCATTTCCTCTTACAAATCTCCAGAGTAAAGCAGCACCAGAAACTCTGAACGGGGGCAGATGCGGAGGAAGCCAATGCCTTCATTTGCATCAAGAAATCTTTTTTTCTTTCCTCTACTCACTCTCATCTCAAATTATCAGAAATAAAATTTGTAAAATAAAAGAACTTGCATGTTTTGACAGAGCATAAAATGGAGGCCAAACTAACACACAAAAAGACAAAACCCTGGGTGGGGTTGGGGGGGCGGGTGCGACAAACCCACTGAAATACTCATTGAGTTTCACTACCTTTTCATTTTTTACCCAGATATTAGCAAAATTTGTTTTAGGAAGAATAGGTTAAACTCGGCAAAACGTGGTTCTACCTTCCTTCCACACTATGGGCAGCAGTCATAAAGAGGAGGGAGGTTAATAAGAAGGGACACATCCTGCGTTGTCCTGTGACACCCCTCAGAAGAGTCATCAGAGGCACCACGGACTGCTGGTCTTCAGGGCTGCTTCAACAGTGCACAAGCTGGGCAGTCACACAGGAAGGGTCTGGAAATTAGAAGGGCCCCATGCTTGGTTTCCTGCTCTGCCATCACACCTTGAAATCCTTTATTATGTTTGACCTGTCTTCGCTTGTTCTTCCTTTTTTTTTTTGATACAGAGTATTGTTCTATAACCCAGGCTGGAATGCAGTGGTGTGATCTCGGCTCACTGCAACCTCCACCTCCCAGATTCAAGCCGTTCTTGTGCCTCAGCCTCCTGAGTAGCTGAGATCACAGGTGTACACCACCATGCCCAGCTAATTTTTGTGATTTTAGTAGAGACAGGGTTTCACCACATTGGCCAGACTGGTCTCAAACTCCTGGCCTCAAACGATCTGCCAGCCTCTGCTTCCTATATGGCTGGGATTACAGGTGTGAGCCACCGTGCCCAGCCTGACTTCCCTTGTTCTTCTAAAACAGTGTTTCTTAACATTTCCCTCCCCCCATTTCCACTCTTCCAGCAAGCCTTTTAGGCATTTTTAACTAACCAATCCTCCCATGAAATTGTAATATAAATATACTGTATTTCTGTTTATATATTTTATGTTTATCTATGTTTCCTGCATAAAAAGAATAAGATTTTTTTGTTTGTTTCCCAATAAGCAATTTTTCTCCCTGTTGGAAATGATATTGTACCAAGTGAGAATGCAAATTCTAGATCTAGGTAACACATCTCAATGCCAAGCATCTACTCAGGAACATGAGCGAAAGTAATAATAGTTATTATTATTAATAGATACATGGTATTGAGTCAGGCACCATGCTAAGTGCTTTACATTTATTAATTTGTGTAATATTATTTTTAAATTTCATTCTAATGCCCATTCTGCACATTGGAAAACTGAGGCACAGAGAATTTAATAACTTGCCCAAGGCCAGTCACATAGTAAATGACAGAGCTGGAATTTGAACATATGTTTCCTGGCCCTAGAACCCCATGAGAAGGGCAGGTTTAATTATTGAGCACACACCAGAAGGTGTGTATTTCTCAGTATGCCATTGGTAGACAGACATTTTGAATAATGACAAGGTGACAGCTCATTGTCATGTGCTAGTAACTCTTCAACTGGACAAAACCCTCTGCAGAAGAAGCAAAAGCTCTCTGTGGGCCTAATGATGCACAATTTTAATGGCGATTTCTAATATTCAAAAAATGCTAAGTTTTCCTACAGAAGGTAGGTATGGCTTTACAGAAAAATATTTCCAGATTGTCTCTTGGGACACGAGTTGGCCAATTCCTCTTTGCTTTCATTCTCAGAAAAATGCTGTAGGGCTTGAACAGGAAGAATCATGAGTTTGAGGTTCTAACAACTTGTACGAACCTGGTAAAGTCACTTTTGGGGGCTTCAGTTTTCTCTGTAAAAGAAATGAATTAAGTAATCTCCAATAGTCCTTTAGGCTCTGAAGGAGACTTCCATTAAACTTATGCCAAAGCAACAAAAACATAAGCAAAATAGTTGTGATTACATAATTCCAGCAAATGTTGTCTATGGGACTTGTAACCATAAATGGCAGGGTGAAGCAGTTGACACAAATGAATAAACAATTAGACAAAGGCAGAGAGGGGAATAACAGAAACTCTGGGAGCATGCCTGACCAAAGGGGACTGTCAACAGCCCACTCCTTCTGGCTAATGCCAGGTGAGAATGTGACCCCAGTGTCTAGTCTGATTTTTTTTTTTTCAAAAGAAACTGAAAAACTAAATTCTTCTGTGCACTCTGCTAATTTGTGGTCAACTGTGGCAAACAGACCTAACAGAACTCCCATGATTCCTGATACGTTGTGTGACACCCTCCTCTCGGCTGTAGGCTGAACTTGTGACTTGCTTCTAGCCAAGAGACTATGACCAAGAGAAAAAGTCTTTTTCTGCCTGTAATTAAGATTCCAAGTCAGTTGATTTAGAGTTAATCAAAAAGCAAAGAATGATTGTGGATTAGCCTGACTTAATCAGGTGGGAGCCCTTAAAGGAGAACCTTGTCCCTCCCTGAAGTGAGATGAAGTAGGCAGCCATGGCAGAGAAGCCCACAGGACAAGGAACTGTGCCTTTAGGGCCTGTGAGCAGCTTCCAGCCAGAAAAATGTTGGAATCTTCAATCATACAACTGATAGCTGCAGAAAGTGAATTCCGTCAGCAACCTTAGATTGAGCTTAGAAGTGACTTCTTCCCCCTGATGCCTCAAGATAAAAATGCAGCCTGGCCAGCCCCTTGGATTTCAGTCTGGTGAGACCCTGAGCAGAATCTGCTAAGCCGTGCCTGGACTCCTGAGCCATGGAAACTATGAGATAATAAATGCACATCGTTTTAAGCTGCTGAGTATGTAGTAATTGGTTATACAACAGTAGAAAACTAATACAACAGCTTATTCAAATTTCCAAAAACTCTTTGTAGGCCCAGCAAACCTGAAAAATACATGTAGTCCACAGGCAGCCATTGTGTGATCTATGATTACAAAGTGTCTCTAAAATGTTACCAATTGCAAAAGGTATTAGTCATTCAGAGAAAAAAAGGCACAATAGTGAGAGAGAGAGATATTTCACAATTCAACACATTGTGATAATTGCAGGGCCCTGGACTGTGGGAAAATGGACCTTGGGGACAAATGCCTATGGGAACCTAATTACAACCTGCATAAAAGCAGGAGCTGGCATTTTCCCATCTGATCTGGGTGGCTTTCAGAAGAACTGCCTCGGCCGGGTGTGGTGGCCCATGCCTGTAATCCCAGCACTTTGGGCGCCTGTAATCCCAGCTACTCAGGAGGCTGAAGCAAGAGAATCACTTGAACTTGGGAGGCAGAGGTTGCAGGGAGCCAAGATTGCACCATTGCACTCCAGCCTGGATGACAAGCATGAGACTCCATCAGAGACCAAGAAAAAAAAAAAAGAAGAAGAACTGCCTCATCTCCATCTCCAGTCTCTGTTTCTTGCCTCATTCTTATTATTTTCTTTTTTCCCATGGCTCTACCTGCATTTTGCTTTAAAATCTACTCATCGATGATTCCCAGTTTTTGTTGTTTATTTGTTTGTTTGTTTTTGAGACACAACCTTGCTTTGTCGCCAAGGCTGGAGTGCAGTGGTACAATCTCAGCTCACTGTAACTTCTGCCTCCCCAGTTCAAGGGATTCTCCCACCTTAGCCTTCCGAGTAGCTAGGACTACAGGCATGCACCACCGCACCCAGCTAATCTTTGCATTTTTTTGTAGAGATGAGGTTTCATATGTTGGCCAGGCTGGTCTCAAACTCCTGACCTCAAGTGATCTGTCCACCGTGGTCTCCCAAAGTGCTGGGATTATAGGCATGAGCCATAGCTCCCACCCTGGTTCTCAGTTTTCTTAAAAATAGATAAAAGTATTGCCTTTGAGCCCAAATGATACGAAGACTAGGCTTATTCCTTACCTTGTCAACTTAAGAGTATTTGCATACTCTTTCATTTTTGTTGTCAATTATCCAATTAGAATTTTTCTAGTTCAAAGATTACAACAGGATAGGGAGAGAAGAGGTGATGTTTGGGCAAGTAATAGGTTCTTGGCGAGAGGCCATGTTCCGTAAACTTTCACACTGCCAGCACTGATCGCATTATGACATCTGGAGAACTGGTACCAAACTTCTACAGTGTGACTTGGGACCAGCCAAGTAAACTTTCTGAGCCCCAGTAACTTGATGCCTAAGTACCCATTGTCTGATCTCAAAAACAAAAAAACTCACTGGACTCCATGTTTCCACTCATGCCTCCACAAATACCTTCTCAGCACATCAGCCAAAGTGATATTCTTCAAATATAATTCAGATCATATGTATCCAGTGACTCTCTGTCAGGTTCAAATTAAAATCTCAACTCCTTCCCATGGCCTAGGTGCACTGGCCCACTACCTACTTCCTATCTTCTGCTAACACTCTCCCCTTCATCTCTTGGCTCCATCTCTCGGCTCCAGCTGCACTTTCTTTCTGTTCATGTAACATGCCGCACTCCTTCCCACCTTGAGGACTTTTACATGTAATATTGCATTTGCCTGGGACTCCCTCCCCAGATAGTTGACGGCCAGTCCTCTCTATTCAGTCAGGTCTCTGCTCAAGTGTCAACTCCTCAGAAAAGTTTTCCCTGACACCTAATCCAATACCCCTTCTCAAACCTTCTTCTCTCCATTGGCCTATTGTGCATTTTCTTCAGCACTTATCGCAACCTAAAATCCCATCACATATTCTTTTTTCCCTATTTATTTGTTGTCTATATCCCCTACTAGAATATAAGCAGGAATTTTTTTTTGTCGTATTCACCAGTATCTTACCAGTACCTTGATAAGTGTCTGACATGCTCAATAAATATTTATAGAATTAATATAATTAATTATAGAATTAATGACAGAGATAAAGAGATTGTATCAATGAGTCATCAGGGTCTCTCTGTAGCTTAAAGTATAATGGTCCTGTAACTACATTCTAAAAACAAATATCAGCTTTGATAATTAGCCAGTATGCACTGATATGAGAATCTCAGTATAGAAGTATGTAAATATTTCCATACCACTTGGTAAACTAACTGCTAACCTAAATCCCCTTACCATATCCTCTGCAGCCTCTTGACCTCACCACAATCCCACAATTAAACTGTTAACCTTCGGGCAGAGCAGAGGGTCTCTCATTTTCTGCTCAAGAATTATGGTCAATGTTCATTCCAGTTGTCCAATACCTGAGACGCCTTGGTTGTTAAATAATTCAGCTATGATTTCTGAGGGCAGCTGTGCTATTGAAAGAAGATGACACACGAAGGGGCACCTAGTCACCAAACAAAGAAAGGGAAGATTGAAAAGAAATAAAAAAAAAAAAAAAAAGGAAAAAGCTTCCTGAAGCCAAGAGCAGCTATCTTTCAATGTGGTGGAATAAAACTTGCACTGTCATTCTGCTTGGGGAACAATAAATGGGAACTCTGGAAAATAAATACAAAGTACACACTTGCTTTTTGCACTACCAATACCACATGAAGAGTGGAGTAATTATGTATTCGAATATCATTGCTGGGAAAAACTCTGTGTGACCCAAAGTTCAATACTCAAACACATTGGTTCCAGGCAAGATTGCTTTTCATGGTGGTATACCCTTTCTCCTCTACTGCCTTGCTTCCAAAGGAAATTAGATACTGCTCCTATTTACCAGAATGGGATCTAATAAGGGCATCTTCCTGATTATAGAGCTACAAGATCAGCACTTTCCCTCTTGCTCATAAGAAACCACATAAAGTGAAACAACAGAAACCTGTAAGCATGTCCCCAGCTAATTACCCTGACCTAGCAGCAAGTTTCTAGAGGAAGGAGAGTGACCAGAGTGAAACAAGATGGTATCAGCACCATCTTTATTTTTTTCATGCTGCTTCTCCTGGCCTGGATGGATCCAAATGAGCTCACATGGTATCCCAGCCCCTGCAACTGCTTTACCAATTTCTCCAGGAAGGTGAAGGAGGGGATTAAAAACGATTCAGTGTTTTCACATCCCAAATCTGGTGGCCCAGATACTAAATCTAGACTCCCACATTGTGTTCCAACTCCCCACTCCCTACCTGAGTCTCCTTTATCCATCAGACTTCTATCCAGGGGATCAAAGGGATGAGCTGGGTCCCTTTGGAAGTTCTTTCCTCTGTCCAACTCACAGCATTTCAAAAGCATGGTACCAAGCTTTTGCCTTGGATCAGTGCTAAGCAAACCGACACCTGCATTTATCCTTGTGAGAGAAGGCCCCATTCCAACCCTGGATTTCATAGCTGGCATCCTATTATGTGACCGGCATTTGTCAATCCCCCTAAATGAGATAAAATCCTTAAAGTCAGATTTCCCACACCACCACCTAGAACACACCTAGACTGACCACCATCTTAATTTAGCTTTTTTGTCCTTTGGAACCTGGACTAGGGCTGCCCAGCTGCCATTACCAGAATCGATCTCCCCAGCAGTCCCTTAGCCTTGTCTCACTCGCCTTTTCTTAGTAAATACGTCCCAACCTGGTTCTGACTTTATGAGCTTCCCACCAGCTCTTTGCCTCTAACATCCCAACATAGTTCATCTTCTAGCCCCTTTATTCTGGACTATGAAGCACTCCATCTACTTGAGTTGATAAAACACACTTTGAGAATTTTTACCAGTTGGGAGATCCCAAAATTATTAATAATTTTATTACTTACAACCTCATCCCTGAAAACAAAAAGGGAAGATGTGCTCTCCCTACTATTAACAGATGGGTTAAGTGTCATTGCATAGCCAAGCAAAAGTTGTTTACCTCTTAGTGCCTCAGATTTAAGTTTTTGTTTTATCTTGTTACGATAAAATGTGACTGGAGCACTTTGTTTTCACATAAATTTATTTAAGAGGATTTTGCTTCATTACGTAAAATAAAAAGGATCAGATGGTAGGGAATGTCATATCAGTCCATCATTTAGTAAACTTTTCCAATTATCTCTATTTGACTCTGACACTCTGCCCAGATATGAATGGAAAGATTTTCTTTTTTCCATTTAAAAAACAACTATCGGCTGGGCATGGTGGCTCACACCTGTAATCACAGCACTTTGGGAGGCTCAGGAGGGTGGATCACCTGAGGTCAGGAGCTCAAGATCAGCTGGCCAACATGGTGAAACCTCCTCTCTACTAAAAATACAAAAAATTAGTCAGACGTGGTGGCAGGTGCCTGTAATCCCAGCAACTCAGGAGGCTGAGACAGGAGAATTGCTTGAACCTGGGAGGTGGAGGTTGCAGTGAGCTGAGATCACGCCACTGCATTCCAGCCTAGGCAATGAAGAGTGAAACTCCATCTCGAAAAACAAAAAACAAAAAACAAAACAAAACAAAAAAAACTTTCATTGAAAATAGTGTAAACCAAAATGCGTCTCTCTTTTTTTTTGTCTAGTCATATTTGTTGTCTTTATCTCGTAATGACCTTTCTCTAACATATTTTTCTGTTTCTCTTTAGTTAATGCCATTTCTAAAAATAAAATGGCTAATGGATTTTTGAACAATATGATTATTTCATTGGTACATACAATCAGGAAACCTATTTCTGTTTATATTCTTAAATCAGTTGAGAGTTGTAGATGAAGCCACATTCTGTCAGCACATTTTTTTTTCCAAACCTGGAAAATGTAACAAAATCCAAAACAGCTGTAGGAAGTAGAGTATACACTCCATTTGCACTCGGCAGGAGAACTAGCAGGAGGTGACAGCATAGTTTCCACATGAAAAAGTTACAGAGAATTTAACCTGTAATGAAAACTCTGATAGTCTCTAAGAATGAAAGGTGCTTGGATGATGGGTTTGGGGTTTTTCTTAAGTTCAAAGGATCTGGTTTTCCCTATAAATGCTATGTAGGAATTGGAGATGTCCATGTGGTCATTGTTATGTCTGATGGCCAAGAAAAGTTCAGGCTTCATTGTTAAGCCATTAAACTGTGACTGTGTGTGCATTTTAAGACCATGGATTACCTGCCCAAGCCTGTGTTTTTGAAAAGCATAGAAAGCAGAATCTCATCAGCTTATCACCATCTGCTCCAAGATAGAGACTCTGATGCATTGGTATCTGTTTAAAAGTAGTTTCCTTTAAGATTCATTATGTGAAGCTCCTACAGCCTAGAGCTTCTCAAACGGTGATATGTACATGAAGAATCTCTGGACCTTGTTAAATGCAAATTCTGATTCAGCTGGTCTGCATGGGAGTGGACCTGAGATGCTACATTTCTGTCAAGCTTTCATGTGGTCTCATGCTGCCAGTCCATGGGCCACCATTGGGGTAGCAGGAGCACAGAGGATTTCTGTCACAGCATCTGTGTTAGGCAGTCTCTGAAATGGCTCCCACTGATGCCACCTTTCTGATATTCAAGCTAAATCCCCTTCACTTGAGTGTAGGCTGGACCTATTAATAGTGACTCACTTCTACTGAACTCAATGTGGCAAAAGCAGTGGTATGTTTCTTCTGAGGTCAGGTTATAAAAAAACTTTAGCTTCAGTGTAATTGTCACTCTCGTGCTCTCAAACCCCTGCTCTGGATAAAGCAAGCAATCATCTTTTTGAGCTGTCTCTGGAGGGTTCCATATGTCTTAGCCAATAGCTAGTAAGGACCTGGGCCATATGAGCAAGTTGGGAAGTAGATCATCCCCTAGTCAAGCTTTGAGATGAATACAACCTCTTCTAACTCACTGTTTGCAACCTTAAGAGAAATCTTGAGCCAGAGGCAACCAGTAAGGCTGTGCCCAAATATGTGATACACAGAAACAGAGAGATAATAAACATTTGTTGTTTTAAGCATCTAACTATTGGAATAATTCGTTATGCTGCAATAGACAACTAACACAGCATAACTCATAAAACATTCTTTACAAAAGTTAAATTTTAAAAAATCAGTCCTTAGTGAATATGTTATTAGCCATGATTAAGGGCCAAACATTTTGGATGCTCAAAATCCACCCTTTTGTTGTCACGCTGTTTCTGAGGATCTCCATGCACCGCTGAGGCTGTACTCATCTTTCCTGATGGCTTTCAAATTGTGATTGAGATTTATAGATTCTCTTTACTCTGGGATTCAAACCAGTTTAGTTAGAGCTGACTCAGAGGGCAGTTAGTTCCAGGATCCTTTTATAATGTGAAATCCTGATCTTTCGAGGGTAGCTTAAATCAGAACACAGTGTGCCTGGCTTCTTGAAATACAGCGCTCTAATCTAGCAACTTAGCAGAAACTATCTAATTTTCTAGAGCTTCCTGAGGCAAGAGCAAAGTAATTTTACTTTAAGAAAGGCAACGCATATGTACAAAAGAAGCAGGACAGAAGAGTTAGAAATAAACCAAAGATAGCTGTTCACCACTTTATTGACTTGCTTTTCATTCCTGTTATTGGACACAGAGGTTCCCACACATTTGTTTTAATCTGCACTGGAGCTGACCTCAGTTCCTCGTGAGTTCTCTTTCTTCAGCAAGAGAAGTGGAGTTTTCTTGCTCTTAATTTCAGCTTGTGATATCTGCACTTATTTTTTTTCTATATTTACCCTACACTCGTTCAATCAAATCTTTTTAAAAGGGAGGAGAGATCAAAGAAGCAAGATGTATTTGGAAACTTAAGGCAAAGTGTGATATATCTTGACAGCTTGAAAGGACATGCTATATGAGTATGATTTCAAAATATGCTCACTTAACTCTTTTCTTTTTCATGTCCATGGATATGATGGCGGTTCATTAATTATTACCTTATCCAGAGTATGCTGCAGTCATTGGTCTCCAGTGTCTTGATTTCCTGAATCACAGTGTCATTCTTCTGCACCCCAAAACTTGGACAGTGCTGCAGGGTTCAAGGATAAGCCCACCATTTACATCTCTTTAGGTGTCCCATTCACCATATCTTTCCAACATTATCATCTGTTGCTCTTGTTCTTAAACCGTTCAATCCTGCAAATGCTTTTCTATACCATTGTTCATGCCATTCACCCTTCAAATTCCACCCCTCTGTTCTTCCCACATTAAAAAAAATTATCCTCAAATCATCCAGCTCTAGATGAGATTCTGCCTGCTCCAGGCCCCATCTCCCTTCTCTGAAGAAGGTGTGTTTAGTTCTTATGTCACTTGCTTAGCATCTTTCTTTGCCCCTTCCTTCCACTGTCGTAGGCAACTGTCATTTCCCTTTTGCATCGCTACATCCTCAAGTGCTTACATATGATTATCATGCACCATCATTCAAGTGTTCACGGATTCCTTTCACAAAGCAATTGTTAGC
Source organism: Cheracebus regulus (assembly GCA_963574635.1). Lineage (NCBI taxonomy): Eukaryota > Metazoa > Chordata > Mammalia > Primates > Pitheciidae > Cheracebus > Cheracebus regulus. The sequence goes on from CAUYQU010020127.1 coordinate 173,867, forward strand.
TCCAAGATTAAAGGGACTCTGTATTTATGTTATTTACTTACTGATTAAACATCTAATTTCTCACAGTTTAGAAACTCAGTTAATTGATGCTTAATAAATATTTGGAGGGGGGCTCTAATTTATTTTTCTCATTTTTTTTTCTTATTTAACTTATTTTATTTCAGTTTTAATTTAAATGTTTATTTATTTATTTAGCTTATTTTTCCAAATGTCTTGAGCCTACCAAGAAACTTCTTTCTTGTATCAGGTAGTATAAGAAACACAGTAACTAAATCAATGACCAAACAAGATCATGAAGTGGCTAAATTACGGATATTTAAAAAAAAAAACCTTACCACACTCAAGGTGCCTTTTTCTATCAATATGTCTAATTAGCCTATCTTATCAGACTCTGTATTTGCTGGTGTGTGGGCACACCTCCTTCTCATGGATTTCAACCTGCCTTATCTATCAATAACAGCAAAATTTAAAGAGAACAAAGTATCTCACATTCTGAATGTACTGCTTTAAAGCTTAGAGTCACAGGTGGTTAAAACCAGAAATAATCATCAGGACCTGTTTTCTCATATCCTGATTTTGTTGAGGACTGGAATGTGTGTAGGACTCACAAATACTTACAGGGATATACGGAGCAGGGCACCAGCTCCTGATTCTCAGCCCTGGAGCTCACAGCCTCTCTGTGCTACTGCATGGTCTTCTAAACTCCAAGATACACCATTTGAATATTTAACAAGCCTTTATGTGAGGATATTATTGATAGAAGCTGAGAAAATTAATGTTAAAGGTAAGTCCTGATAGGATTTACTAACTGGCATCAAAGGCTAAGATGGCAATGTGTATTAAAATAAGTCTCTGAAAAACAAAAGAAAAAGCCTTGAAAGGCAATCTGAATGAAAGCGCAGCCACTTAAAATATGAGTTATTAATGTCCACCCTACTCACAACACACAATTGCTACACATGTGTACACACACACACTCACATATGCTGATTTTGGCACTGTGTGGTATTAGGTATTGAACAAATTGAGCTAGTAAAGTCTATAGTCTTGAATTTTTGAATTTTTGATTTGTCAATCAAGGAAAGGGAATTATGTCATTATTCAACAGTGAAGATTATGTTCAACTCATTTACATACATATACAACTAATTTATATTGACTTATTTTAATATACATTACCATCTTTTCCTTAGACACCAGTTAGTAAATCTTCCCATGCTATACGAGAGCTAGTCCTAGAGAAGAAGAAAATCACTGATCCCAGGAAAAGTGGGTAGGCACTGAGAAAGAAAAGCAATCAACACACATGATGAAAACCATGGACCTCTGGAAGGCTGTTGCCCAAATGGAGAAAGAAATCCTATTTTTGCTTGTTAGTTTCAGGAAGAAAAAAATAAGGCATTATAACTATACATTAGGTGAGGTTGCTTTGTTTTGTTGTATTTTGTTGTGGTTGATTTTTTTTTTTTTTGAGACAGAATCTCACTCTGTTGTCCAGCATGGACTGCAGTAGGACAACCTGCACTCACGGTAACCTCTGCCTTCTGGGCCCATGCAATTCTCCTGTCTCAGCCTCCCAAATAGCTGGGATTACAGGTGCATGCCACCATGCCAGGTCATTTTTTTTTTTTTGTATTTTTAGTAGAGACAGCATTTCACCACATTGGCCAGGATGGTCTCGAACTCCTAGCCCCAAGTGATCCACCTGCTTTGGCCTCATAAAGTGCTGGGATTACGGATGTGAGCCAGCCCACCCAGCCCAGGTAAGTGCAATTTTAAAATCCATGTCACAAATGATTTTTGGGGATCAGTTTGCCCTGCTTGCATGCTTAATGTTTGATATAGAGCTAATTTAATATTTTCTGTAAATTACGTGACAGTCTCTATGATGGGCTACTTGCCCACAATTTGAAGAAGTCAGAGAGGATTAGAACACACATGCATGCACACACAAACACACACGCACATACACATTTTCAAATTGGTATTACATCTCAATAATTCATAGTGAAATTTGAGTAAAAATTCCCCAATACAAATGTGACAAGAACATCAGTAGTGTCCTTAAATACCATCATTTTAATCATTCCCAAATATATCAGACTTAAGGATTAATTCATGTCAGCCCCTGAAATTGTGTTATTATCATTCTCTTTATCTGTTGCTAAAAAGAAACAAAATTAAAATCCCCCTCCTTAACTCAAAGATCTCAGAAAATAAAACTATGGAATTTCCCCTAACCACCTAGGAACCTTGTGCTTGTCTTCAGAAATGCCGTGTTCCATCACCATCTGCCACCAACAAGCAATCAGGCACATTGTAACTCTGTCACAGGGACATGTGTGTGTATATGCCTCTGGGTGAGTGTGTCTGAGAATCTGTGCATGTGAATGTACATGTGTAAACATGTGAGTGTGTGCAGGTATGTGTGTATATGTGAGTACATTAAGGAAATCGTCCTGAAAAGGACATGGAAAATTACTGGCCTAGATAGAAACTAAAAATAATAACTTAACATATGAGAGGTTTTTGTTCTTTTACAAACAGAAACATTTTATGTATGTTACTGCTCCAAGAGTTTATGCCACAAAGAGTACTCAATTTTATTGAAGAATATCATTTGTCCTCAGAACAATGTGAATTTGAACTATGGCAAAAGGGAGATCTCAATCATTTCTACCTTGGCCCCCAAGTCCCGACATCTGATGATAATGTAAGTGTCCTGGAAACAGTAAACTATCTCATACATATGTATATTGGAAAATGTACTCATAAATATTCAATTTGAAGCCCCCCGTCTGTACTATTCTTCTGAGGTAGGTAACATTATGCTAATCTCATAAAGATAGCCACTAAGGTACAAAGTGATTGGTTTAACAAAATACAACTATTTTACTTGCAAAACATAATATTTTAAAAAAAAGCTCTGGGTTAAATTCTTGGCTTCACCACTTACTAGCTCTGTGATTTAGAGCAAAATGGTTAACTTCTCCATACCTCAATTTCTGCTTTCCAAAAATTTAGTTGATAGTATGAATACCTACTTTACAACATTATCAGCAAAAAATGAGTTAATGCATGATAATGCATAATGTTAAGCCCTTAATAAATGTTTATTATTATTACTATAATTACTACTAGTTTAGAACTAGCAATAGGACTTTTGACTCCTAGTCCTCTATCCTTCACATTGGCAATGTGATATTGAGTGCCTTGATTAATACTATTACCTAAAAATATAGTTGTTTTCAGAAGAAAACTTAGGTAACAGTCAGTCATTCAACAGACATGCATTGAGTGTCTCCTCATGGCTTGATGAGTATTGGAAATGGTGGATGAGATAGACATAGACTCTGCCTCTTTGAGCTATTGTTTCTGTAACCTATAAGAAACTTGTATATTGATTCTACTCAAAAAGAACAATGATAGATACATTGGAATTTTAAAACATCGTTCTTCAATATTAAGATCAAGTACATGGCTTAAGGAGAATTCACGTATGCTTGATGTCCTTTTTCTGTAACCCAGAACTTAAAGTATATTTAAAAAAAACAAACACGGCCAGGCGCGGTGGCTCATGCCTGTAATCCCAGCACTTTTGGAGGCCAAGGCAGGTGGATCACAAAGTCAGGAGTTCGAGATCAGCCTGGCCAAGATGGTGAAACCTTGTCTCTGCTAAAAATGCAAAAATTATCTGGGCATGGTGGTGGGTGCCACTCAGCTACTCCAGCTACTCAGGAGGTTGAGGCAGGACAATCACTTGAACCCAGGAGGCCAAGGTTGCAGTGAGCTGAGATTGCACCACTGCACTCTAGCCTGGGCAGCAGAGCAAGACTCGCCTCAAAAAAAAAAAGAAAAGAAAAGAAAAGAAAAAAAACCATATCTAAGCAGAAAATGGACAATAAAAATACACTATTACAACCTTATATGACCATCATTGTATATGTGGTCTGTCATTGACTAAAACATCATGTAGTACAGGACTATATATGTATATGTATACTGCATATATATGTATATTTTTGTCTATATCCCATATACACACATAAGATATACACATAAGCATACATAATCAAATACATTGTTGCCATTATTTTGAATGAATTGTTATCTGTTAGATCAATTAATAAGAAGAAAATGATAAATCTCAAGAACTTAAAGAAAATGTAAAGTAAGAATAAGATCTCTAAGTCAGCAAATATTTCTTGAATTAATCAGTCTTTCAAAGCTCTTTTTCTTGCCTTCAAAGAAACTTATCTAGCCAACTAAAACTTTTCAATGAGAAAGTGTGGTGCCCAAAAGAGATACGAGTTTTTTTTCCTAGGGGTATACTGCTGATTTCTCTGAAGATAGGGGAAGAAGGATGGGAGGCAAATAACCCCAAACTCTCTTAGGATCAAGATGAAATAATCTAGCCACTTGAACCAGAGGGAAGCATCTAAGGGAAATGGTAATAAGCAACTCTTCATTTTTTTGGAACAAGTGCGCCTTCTTTGCTCACTAACAATCTATCGTTGTGTGCCACAGTGCTGTTTCATATCAAGATTGCAAAAACCATTACAAGCTGCATAGGTATTGGAGGCTCAACCAGATGTGATGAATTTCCATTGTTTTACTTAGTGCATGGAAAATATTACTAATGGCTGGTGTCAGGGGAGGCTTAACTGACCCCAATTGGCCAAACTCATCTGGGTGCATTTCTTTAAGTCAGACCCTTTAAATACTCTCTCTTGTTATTTCACAGGCCCCTCTCCCGTTTTATGAGATGTTTGACTATATAAAGCTCATTTTAGCAAAGGAGAAATTCCATGACTGCATGAACAGGTGGTCTGGGAACTTGGGAGAGGAGTGGGGTATCTTTCCTTGAGACTGGGTTTTATTTACAGCCAATTCTTGATTATCTTTGGACATACAAGACACAATTGAGCACAATGAAGCAAATAAAGTCTGAAAAATTCCATTCAGTCTTCTTCTTCCCTGCCATTGTCTTCACAAGAACCTGCTAAAGGTTACAACATTTATGATTCTAATTGAACAAAATTTCACTCCTGTTGCAATCCAGGAGATGAATTCACTTTCTATTCCCTTTTACCAACGCCAGGGCTGAGACGCAATAAAGCAGATAGCAGAAAAAGAGAGAAGGCCTTTGAAAATCCCTTATTCCTCTATCTAGAGTTGACATTCAAGTTTTGGTTTTAATACATGATTTACACTTTGAATTTTCTTGGAGATATTGATAATAACACATATCAGATAAACACCTGACTTCTACTTTCTTTATATATCAAGGTTTCCAAAACAACCCAGTTCTTGCTACAGTCACAGATCTGTTCTTTCCTTTTAGTTTAGAAGGCTTCAGAATGCATCAAATTCTTCATTTTCTGCCTCTAGAAGTCTCATTTATTAGAGGTATTCAACAACCTCTTTTGTAAACTTGACATTGTCTTTAGATATTAGCTCATCAAGACCCAGAGTCCAGACTCAGTTCAGAGGAACATGGAAAAATCTAAATGCTTTTCTAAATCTCCTGTAACTTCATCTGAACTCCTGTGTCTTCATGTGAACTCTCCTTATTGGCAACAGTGGGGGTGGAGATCCCCTGAGTATAAGTTTCCTTGCAAGAAGTTTTCTGGCATTTAAAATTTAGCCTTGAAATTACAAATTAAATAAAAGATCAAGACAATAAAATGTGACTGTGATTTTTGAAGTGAACAACATTTTAGTGAGCTTCCTATATTATCTTTTTTCTTAAATGTGCAGCTCATTAAACAGAATTTTAGTGTGCAGTGGCATTTAATTTTGAAAACTTCTTAACAGCTATTACATAAATGTACAATGGACATTATATTTTTTAAATCATAACTCACCCACCCTGGCCCCTGGATGCTGGTTTTAAAATACAGAATAAGAGTATCATTAATGAAAAACAAGGTCTTCATAGGTTTTACAGCTCTGTGACAAATTAAAGCTCAATAATGGCCTTTCACTGTGCGTGGCAAGTACCTGCTTTTGCTTCGAAGTTGATATATTTTCATTGGCTTCTTAATTGTTTCTGTTAATAGTGTGGGTCCCTGCAAAAGATTACTTGTTGCTAAACTGGGAACTCAGTTGGAGGTTTGCCTCAATATTATGAAAGTTGACAGAACTGAAGAAGGGAAATAAAACAGAGGGTCTTTCTAGAGAGAACAACTACCAAGGCTGAAAACAAGTCTGAATTCCACTGGGTTCTCCAGTCTTGTTTTTAATGGATCCTGAAAAACCAAGATCTCAGAGCCGGCTTTGATACTTACAGCATGGGATGAATTTAAAACTGAAGGGAACAAATGGTTGTGGCATGAAGGAAAGCCTTACTTAGGAAGTACCATGAGCATTTCCCAGGGCATGTTGCTGTCGGAACTCACTACAGAAATGTAATGGAATTTCTAATTTGCTTTAATTAGAGAAAAGTAAACGCTGCCCTCAACATGTCATCATGTTTATATAGAAGCCCAACCAGCTGATTTTCTGCTGGGATGGCCCTGGAATCACTCAATTAAATCTCAGGGCACAGTTTCTTTTTATGAATGAAATACCATTAGTATGAGGCTAGAGAATTTCTTTTTCATCTGCTTCATTGGCCGTGACTCTACAAGGACAAGTGACCAAACATAGCACCTTCCAATTTTAATTAACCTATTGTAATTTCCAATACTAGATCATTTAGGATTCTTCTTTTCAAGGCATTTACTTCTTTTTTATTTTATTTGTTTATTTTTAATTTTTTTTGAGATGGAGTCCTGCTATGTTCCCCAAGCTGAAGTGCTATGGTACAGTCTCAGCTCACTGCAACCTCTGTCTCCTGGGTTCAAGAGATTCTCCTGCTTCTGCCTCCCGAGTAGCTAGGATTACAGGTGAGCACCACCATGATGGCTAATTTTTGTATTTTTAGTGGAGATGGGGTTTCACCATGTTGGTCAGGCTGGTCTCAAACTCCTGACCTCAAGTGATCTGCCTACCTTGGCATCCCAAAGTGCTGGAATTACAGGTGTGAGCCCCACATCCAGCCTGACTTCTTTATTTTAAAATGTTTCACTTTGCAAGACTAAGGAAACAAACATACTTTATTTCTAGCATAAAATGCTAATAGCAAAAATTAAAATTAAAAAATGAGAGAGAGAAAGAGAAGTTTACTTCTTAATATTTCAGGTATTTAAGTTTTATAAAGTAAAACTCTAGTTAAGGTTTATCACATTATCTCTTAATTTATCAGGGCTGTCAGATCCCAATAATTAAAATATTGATAGAATCTCTATGAAGCTGGAAGGAACCTTGGAAGTTATCTTCATGTTGCAGATTTTACAACAGATGCCCAATTTGCATAAATGTCATTGTTGAAGATATGGACATTTAAAAATAGCTTTGAGTCAGCCCTACAGTTTTTCAGATCTATGAAACATGAATCAGAGTTAAACAAATTGGGAATTTTTTTTGTTTGAGAAGCTTAAAAGTATTGATAAATATTCCTACACATTTTTTCCATGAAAAAGGAATGAGATTATGGAAAATACTTCTAGTACCATAGAGCAAGGTAAAATTATAAATTGTTACAAAAAGTTAGTTTTTCTGCTATTAATACGAAAAGAAGCAATAGTATTATAATTCTCAAAGTTCCTCAAACACCTGCATACTTTAAGCAAAGTAACAAGAGACAAATCTAATTCTGGTATGCTTGGAACTTTTTCTCCAACTCATCAGCTCTACACTTATTTCAATCTCAAGGTGATTACAGCTGTATTATGTACATCCCAGTGGAGTCTGGGGAGGAGACTGAGGGAACCCTTGCAATGCCCAAGTTCAGCCATTCAGATTTGCTAAACACCTGTGAACAAGATCCACATTTGGGTTTTGGAAACACTCTCAACCAACAGCTCTGATCTCAAAGCTGTGTTTCATACAAGAGACAGGGACAATTGCCCCTTCAAACTGTCCTTTGCCTAGTTGATTTTAGAACTTCAACAAGTCACAATCATAGCACCTTTTTTTTTTTTTCATTTTTTTCAACATGAGGAATAATGTTTGCCCTACATAAAAATTTGTTGCAACTCAAAGATCCACACATGGGCATGCACCTTCACAATATTTGTATAGTTTCTTTCAAGTTTCTAATACTCCATGAGTGCAGAGATCAGGGCTGAAGAGATTTGGGTCACTCAAAAATGAGAGATTAAAAATAGCTGAATATCTTTTACAGGAAAGTACAAATACATATAATATTCTTGATATATTTCACATTACTTTCCAAGTGTCTAACCTACACATGTGTACTTGAGTTCTGTTCATCTTTCATTTCAAAATACAAGATGGACTTAAATTGAAAGATCCGAGAGCCAAGTTTACCTGAATAAGCTAATTAGAGGTATTCAATATCCTCTTTTGTAAACTTGACATTATCTTTAGATATTAGCTCATCTAAAGCTAATATCTGCTTTTTCTTTTACGAGACAGTGGTGTTGCTTCTACAGGGGCTATCCTATATATAATGAAAAATGAAGTTCCACCACACACACCACACACACACGCCTATTTTTTTAGCCTGTAGTATTCAAAATATATTTTACTTCCTATATTGAATCTTCAGTTCCCTCTTACCCTGAAAAATGTAATCTTTACTGGTTTTATTGCAGAGTTGATTGTATTTAAGGCAAAATGCACCACCCATCAGCATCAGATCTTATCACTCTTGATCATCAAGCACATTGCCTGTTAATTTATCAGGACTGTCAGATCCCAAAAGGGCAGCTTGTAAAACTTTTAAACCACCCTTCACGCTCGACATCTCCAAACATCTTGCTTGGGAAGAGAAGTTTGTAAGGCATTTCTCCAGATAACTCAGGATGAAAATCCAGAATTAGACTACATTTCTAATCTTTGAGCCACACAATCAGGATAAGTGGGGAATATAGTGAGTGTATATTTCTAGAACCACAAGTGTACTAGAGATACATGGGTGATGGTGGGTGATGGCTAGTGTTCCCCAGCCCACACCATCACTGCAGGCCAGCTACCATCTCAGATGGCAGTTGCTTATGGGAAGGACCAGCTTGTGTAAATCCTGATACCAGCCCTTTTTCAGTGCCTAATGGTTATCTTCAGCTCAACACGAACACACTTAAAACTATCACCTTCTCTCGAAAACTTATCCAACATTCCCCATCTCAGTAAATGTCTAAAACACTCATTCAGTTTTTCAAGACAGATACCTGATAGATTTCTTAGCCTTCTATCCTTTTTCACATTCAATCCATGACCAACTTTTTATGTTCATTTTCCTGAATAACTATCATATTTGTCTAACTCTTGCTCTATTGACTGTCTCATCATAGTTAAAATTATCATCCCCTTTCCTTTTCTTCATGTACCAGTCTAATTCCATTGTAGTCCCCTATTAATAGGGTGACCATACATCCTAGTTTGTCCAGGACAGCCAGAGTTTTAATATCTGCAATCTCAGCATAATTAGCAACTGTGCCCCTTTTTATTCTTCAAACTTCCCTTGTCTGGATATAAATTATGTTATTACAACACATGTAAACAGGGTTTCCTTTATTTTTACCGATTTCTGCCTAAAACCCCTTAATGGTTTTTGCTAGTCCCTGGAACAAAGTCTAAACTCCTTGACCTGGTTTTTCAAACTCTGATTAATCAAAGTTCTACCTTACTTTCCAGGCTCATCTTGGGTAAATCTTATAGCTGCCTCACATCCTAGGATCCTATATTTCTCCTGTGATCATTCTAATCTCAATTTTTTTGTAATTTCTTGGTTAATTGTTTATCCCATAGAGTTTAAGAGCTAAATGCACAGATGATATCTAACTGCTCATTACTATATTCTCAGTACACAGTGCATATTAATCATTCAAATATCATGGTCATAGCAGAAAAGAATACTTATCTACAAACATACAATTAAATGAGAGATAACAGCCCCAGCAACCAGACCATATTTGGTCAAAGTTGGATGACAAAGGGTATTATATACATATCCAGAATGAAATTATAAAATTTTACACAAATGTAAACAAGCTTCACCAAAAAGAGAAAATGGATGTCATCATTATTAATTTATCCTTATATTATTACATATTTTCATCATTGTTATGTCATCACTAAATAAATATCAAGTGCAATCATTTCTCAATTATCTATATGCAACATCTTCTAACTAGAATAATACCACAAAGATTTTACCACTTGGCCTTCCAGCATTAGAAGGTAATGGGCCTCATGCTATACAAACTTGACATAACTTAATTATATAAAAAAATCAACAATAAAAGAAAATCTGCTGCTTAAATTGTTATATATTCTAATGCATTTTTAAGGTCAAATACGAATTTTCCTTTTTTTATTAAAAGTTAAACATTAAACCACATTAAAAATATCATAGAAGTATTAAAGATACTATTTCAGATTATACGTGCAATTAATAATGTCCCTTTTAGTATGTCTTATTATTACAGATAATTTTTTATATGTGAATACTTTGAAAACCACAGTTCAAAAAGACAGTTGTTTCTGATCTGATCTTAATGAGATCAAAATTACTCTATTCTTTTTACAGATCTCCAAACTTTCTCTTTGCTGGCTGGGAGCTCTCTAGTCTGCCAGTGAGATGATACCAAAGCCTTCTTTTCTCAGTAGCTCATCATTCATCATGATCTTTAAGACAGCATTATATGTCAACCTATATATTTCTGGCTCCAAAAATAAATATTGCTGGTAAAGTAACAATAACAAAACAAAAATGCTGCCTGCTCATTTTCTTCTCAAAACATATGCCAGCCCTTTCTCAAGACTGCAGGGGCTGAATCTGGAAAGAACACTATACCTAGATTCCTGTAGCACATTTCTCAAATATGACAACCCCACTGTAATGATGCTTGCTTCTGGATAATTCTCTGCCTTTCATGTTCAAGCACTGAGAAAATCCAGAAAGAAGACAATGAATAAGGAGTAGTGTTAGTTTTTAAATAAAACACACCAATTTTCATTTCTTCTTGAATAGTTCTCCCATGAGAATTGAGTCATTAATAAAAGAATTGTTCTAGGAGGTGTCATGACAAAAATTTCCTACATTATGTAAGAATAACAATAGTATTAACCAAAATTTGCAAAAAAGTTCTTACTCCAAAGCCTGAAAGCCTTTGAGTAGACAAGTTATATTTTTAAGAAATCATTCACATATCATAAAATTCACTCATTAAACTCTACAGTTCAGTACTTTTTTAGTATTTTCACAAAATGGTGTAACCATCACCAATATCTGATTCCAGAATGGTTCTATCATCCCCTAAATAAGCATTGTACTCATGAGCAGTGATTCCCCATTCTCCCCTACCTCAACCCCTAATAAAGTTTAGTCTTTCTGCCTCAAAGGGTTGGCATATTCTGGACATTTCACATCAGTGGATTCAAAATACGTAACCATTTGTAACTGGCTTCTTTCACTTAGCATAATATTTTCAAGATCCATTCGTGTTGCAGCATGTGTCAGTCTTTTTATGACTTTTTATGACTGTGAATAATCCCATTGTATGGAAATAGCATATTTTGTTCATCCATTCATCCATTGATGGACATTTCGGTTCTTTCTAGTTTTTTTTTGGCTATGTAAATAATACTGTTACAAACATTCATGTACAAATTTTTGCGTTGACACATTTTTCCATTCTATTGGATGTACTCTCAGGAGTGACATTGCTGAATCATCTGGTAACTTCTTATTTAAATTTTCGAGAAATCACTAAAGTGTTTTCCATGGCAGCTGTACTATTTTACATTTTCACCAGTGATATATAGGAGTTCCAATTTCTCTATATATTCACCAACAATTGTTATTTTCTTTTTTTTAAAAAAAATATAATCATTCTAGTGGATTTGAAGGGGTGTCTCATTATGGTTTTGATTTGCATTTCTCCAATGACCAATGCTGTTGAACATTTCTTTCATGTTTATTGGCCATTTACATATCTTCTTTTTAGAAATATCTCTTCAAATACTTTGTCCATTTGTCTATTTTTATAAATTGGGATTTTTATATTTTTAATGTTGAGTTGCAGTAATTCTTTACTATCTGGATATTTTATTTGTCCCTTCTCATATGCATAATTTGCAAATATTTTCTTCTGTTAAGTGGGTTGCCTTTTCATTGCCTTGATGATGTTCTTTGAAACACAAAAGTCTCCATTTTAATTAAGTCCAATTATCTTTTTGTTGTTGTTGTTGTTGTTGCCTGAACTTTTGATGTCATAGTTAAAAAACAGTTGTCTAATCCAAGGTCAAAAAGATTTATACTTTTTACCCTGAGAGTTTAATAAATTTAGTTTTCACAATTAGGCATTTGATCCATTTGGGGTTAATTTTTGTATATGGCATGAAAAGGTTTAGCTGTGTCGCCACCCAAATCTCACCTTAATTGCAATAATCCCAAATGTCAGTGTGGAGCCAGGTGGAGATAATTGAATCATGGGGACAGTTTTCTGCATACTGTTCTCGTGGTAGTAAGTCTCACAATATCTGATGGTTTTATAAATGAAGTTCCCCTGTGCAAGCCTTTCGCCTGTCTCGATGTAAGACGTGCTTTCAGATCCTCCTTTGCTGTCTACCTTGATGGTGAGTCCATTAAAACTATCTACGTCTTCCTTCAATTCTCTCAGTATTTGCTGCATGCATTTTGGAACTCTGCTGTTAGTACATATATGTTTATATTTAGTTTGTCTTCTTTATTAACTTTTTTATCATTAAAAAGTATCCTTGTCACTAGTGACAGTCTTAAGGCACATTTTGTCTGATACTAGTATAGTCATTGTAGCTCACTTTGACATTTTACAACTGATTTAACCTTCACTTCCTGCTTGCAGAGAGTCTCCAATTTAGCCAGAAGTGAGAACTCAGGACTTTCTATGAAATTTTTTGGAAATTTACAAAATTCTATGTAGGTCTATTGCCTTCTAGAGTCTCAGAAATATGTTGGAGGTCTTCAAAGTCTCTGTGGATATCTCATTTTCCAGCTTTTCTTTTTAAGGTATGTATTCAGCTCCTTGTTTGCCCCAGCTGTTATCAATTCATCAGACATCTGAAATGATGAGTAATCACTGCTGATTGTTTCCAACAAATGCCTTGAGAAAAAGGCTTTTCACACTGGCCAAGCTTTGAGTCAGGTCAAATAAAAACAAGTGCTGTCAATTGGACATCCAAGGTACTGACCTACAGAGGTCAAATAAAGCTCAGAGATTGGGGTTTAGGGGAGCTCCAAACCCATTCTTCCTCTTCTAGTGGCTTCTAGGCTGCTAGTTGCCACCATGATTGCAGAGCTATATGTTTTCAATGCTGCTGTGAATCTTGGAGGAGGGTATTTCACAGGGTAAGTTATAACACCACCTAGATTGCTGTTCTTCCAAGAGACACAGCAGAGTTTTTTCTGAGTAGTTGCTCCTTGGATTTTTGCAAGGTTTTCCAGGTCTGAAAAAGCTGATTTTGGTAATTTTGCCAGTGTTCTTATTGCTTTCATAGACAAGTAGATTTTTAGAAATCTTTACTCTTCCATTTATGCTGTTGTTACCCCCTTTATACACACTGAAGTAAGCTATTCCTAGAAATTCCAGGAAAAAAAAACTTGTCTCCAAGCAACCCTGGAAGCCCGGTGTATGTTTCTATGCCTTTGTTTCCAAACACTAAAAATAATGCAAGTGACCTCTTGCTGGTGAGAAGACACTGTTGAAAGTCACCATAGGTTTGATTACCAATTAAACTATCTTCTTAACTCACTGAGTAGGAGTTACTGTGGATAGAGATGTGAGAAAGGTGAGCTCCAACTTGATTTCTCTTCTCAAAAAGCTTTTAGTCAATTTTACGCTCTTGTAGTTTGTCTTGAATGGGAGTCCAAATACTTTCGTGTTTAAAAGTTCATGGTGTCCATGTTCCCAAGATGCTGGTTTGGCAAGGCATGTGATAAAATCTAAAGGGCAAAGTGTGGAGATGAGAGTTGTCAATTATTCAGTCAAGTTGTATAGACACCAATGTGAACTCCTGTGGCTTAAAAAGCCAGAGAAGAATTTCAACTTGGAAGGTGTTTTGCCATTTGAACCTGAGGATCAAGATTAACATCTTCTTTTACGAATATGTTCTGGATAGTTGTATTTTACTTTCAGGCTTTGATAAAACCTGGAATACCACTGCTTTATGGGTAGCCACCAGGCTGGTCTTTACATGAGAATTCAGCTTTTGTGAGTCTAGCCTGAGTGCCTTTTCTTTCTCTTCTCTTCACTTTGCAAATGAATATAAACTACTCATTTCCCATTTAAAAACCTACCTATAAAATCAAGAGAAAAAAAAATTTAAGTTCCCTTAACTAGTATCCTCTACAGTTTCTCTTAAGCCTTGATTTATATTGCACAATAAAGTAGGCTTTTTTCAAACTACATTAGGATGATAAATACAGCAATGTATTTTATCCTAGAGTGGTTAATTTATAACTGGTAGCTTTGGTAAATGTGCTTCTGATGCTTTTTATTTTAATTATGCAATAAATTAACTAGGCTTCTTCAATTCATTTTTCTCAAGCAAACTTTATCTTACTGTCAGAGACGTGTGAACCAGAGCAACTCCATCTTGAATAGGAGCTGGATAAAATGAGACTGAGAACTACTGAGCTGTATTCCCAGATGGTTAAGGCATTCTAAGTCACAGGATGAGACAGGAGGTTGGCACAAGATACAGGTCATAAAGACTTTGCTGATAAAACAGGTTGCAGTAAAGAAGCCGGCAAAACCCACCAAAATCAAAATGGCACGAGTAACTTCTGCTTGTCCTCACTGCTACACTCCCACCAGCGCCATGACAGTTTACAAATGCCATAGCAACATCAGGAAGTTACCCTATATGGTTTAAAAAGGGGTGGCATAAATAATCCACCACACCTTGTTTAGCATATAATTAAGAAATAACCATAAAAATGGGCAACCAGCAGCCCTCTGGGCTTCTCTGTCTGTGGAATAACCATTCTTTTATTACTTCACTTTCTTAATAAACTTGCTTTCACTTTATGGACTCTCCCTGAATTCTTTCTTGTGGGAGATCCAAGAACCCTCTCTTGGGGTCTGGATTAGGACTGCTTTCCAGTAACATTACCACATACCATTAGAGTAATTTACTTATATTCTCTGTCCTAAAGATGGGAGGTTCCTGAGAACAGAAACATGGTTTTATATTTCACTGTATCTCTGATATCTAGCATATAACCTTGTGCATAATAAGTGTCAATAGGTGTTGAACAAATGTTTGCAATTAAATTTAGTAAACATTGAGTTCTTGCCATTTGTCACCTAATGTTTTAATAATGGGATACAGGGAAGTGTTTAGATTCTTAATGAGAAAAGAAAAATATAAGTGCACAAATGACATTAAGTAATGTGCAGATGATGCTAATTCATATGAAAAAATGTAAAATGGATAAATGGAGTAGAGAGTAATAAAAGAAGAATGGGAGAGCTCCTTCAGTCCAGACAGTTAGAGCAGGCCTCAGTGAAGAGATGACAGAGGTGACAGACTCATTTTAGAGAAGATTAATCCAGGCAGAAAAACAAACAATTGCAAAGTCTCAGAATTGAGCCTGTTTTATTATGTCACACCCAACATGGAATTTCTTCCTAGTATTAAGAGGAGAGGAGATAATTTTTAGATTACACATTTCTTCAATTGTTTTAATTGCAAATTTCTGCTGCTGAAAAAAGGCGCTCTCAGAGAACAGAATATTTCTCCAAGACAAGAAAATAGCTTTCCTCCTGGAGAATTATTTCAATTGTCTTGGTGGGAGGTACTGGAAAAAATATTTACTGGAGATCCACTTTGGGGCCACAAAATTAAAATACCAATTTAGCAATGGGATCACAGTTAATGATCTTCAGAGATGTGTTAGGTTGTTTCAGTTTATTTTACAGCAACTTAGCTGAGGTAGCTTTTATTTAATCAGAAATATTTACCCCTTTTCATTAATAATATGTGCTCTTACAATGAGATTTTTTTTTTTGCTTCTTTTCTTCTAAGTACATCTTAATTAAAGTTTAGCCAATTTCATGTGTTGAAAAATGTAAAACTATTCCCTGAACTGAAATTCCTCTGAAAGAGTGGAATAGAGCATGCTTCTAACTGATCTCAAGTGTTCCAAATTCTGACCCAAATAAGACCTTTGGGGGTTCAAGCTCATTTACATTTCATAAAATGTAGCTTCCTATTTCTGGAGAATAAAAGGCTTTGAAAGTCACAAGGAAATGGCTCAAAAGGCATCCAGGGCATGAAATAGCTTTAACAAATCCTGCTTGATGAGTTAAGTGTAAAGGAATCAGAAACATATGGATTACATTTCCCATAAAATACACATAGGCTTAATAGAGAAGAAGAAAAAGTGGCTGTGGCCCAGTGTGATTCAGGGTTTTTCGAGCTGAAAACATTTGGAAAACAGTTCAAGATGGTTAATAAATGCCAAAGCAAGCCCAGTCTGTCCTTCCTACTGTAGGGAGGAATGTGCTGGATTTCAATTCAGTACAAGGGGTGTCTGCTGGATTACTGACAATTCTCTTTGTCACACAAACAGTACCTCCTAGGGAGACAGAGAGAAAGACAAGACAGGCTTGGACTTGTCTGCGATAGGCAGAACACTTTGGACCCCACTGGCAGAAAGTGCACGTTTCTAGGTCCTAACTCCTTCTAACAGCCATAACATTCTGACTCGGTCATTTCAAGTCATGGTTATGGAAAGGCTCCTCCTCTCCTTTCTTTCCATGACTATCTCCATCCTACTCACTCACCCACCCCCTACAAAAAAAAAAAAAGAATACGAAAACATCGACATTTCTAAAATTGTTCTTTAAGAGATTGTTCTAATCTGAACTCATTTAGGAAATGAGGTGGTTGAATAAATTGCATTCTCAGACTTAAATTACTGTGTCATTCTTGGTGACACAATGAACCCTTTCACCTAGCATTGTGTCCTAGGAAATTACAATTCCTGCCTTGAATGGACCTCCTAGAGAACAAGCTAGAGCCCAGCCTCCCAGCAGAGGGTCAGTTGCTGATCATTAGTCAGAGGGGATCCAGAGCCCATGAGTCAGGACCTCTCACTGTTGCAGAAAGCCATCCTGACGACTTACCCCCGAGTGTCTTCAGGTCCACTGCCATGAAGGAGGTACCACACATTGCAAAAGAATGTCCACACTGTGACTGCAGTGTTGGGACCAGAGACAAACTGAGTCAGGCTGCTTTTTCAGCTGGAGGTTAATGCTTCTCTATCAGGCAGAACCAGTACTCTTTTGTGATGTAACTTTTACAGAAAGTGCCTTTCCTTTATATAAATATATATTAATTGCATTTTAGGTTTTGGGGTACATGTGAAGAACATGCAATATTATTGCATAGGTACATACATGGTAATGTGGTTTGCTGCCTTCCTCCCCATCACCTATATCTGGCATTTTTCCCTATGTTATCCCTCCCCAACTCCCCACCCCGACTGTCCCTCCCCTAGTTCCCACCCATAGATCCCAGTGTGTGATGCTCCCCTCCCTGTGTCCATGTGTTCTCATTATTCAACACCCACCTATGAGTGAGAACATGCAGTGTTTGGTTTTCTGCTCTTGTGTCAGTTTGCTGAGAATGATGGTTTTCAGGTTCATCCATGTCCCTACCAAGGACACAAACTCCTCATTTATTATGGCTGCATAGTATTTCATGGTGTATATGTGCCACATTTTCCCTGTCCAGTCTATCATCAATGGATGTTTGGGTTGGTTCCAAGTCTTTGCTATTGTAAACAGTGCTGCAATGAACATTTCTGTGCATGTGTCCTTATAACAGAATGATTTACAATCCTTTGGATATATACCCATTAGTGGGATTGCTAGGTCAAATGGAATTTCTATTTCTAGGTCCTTGAGGAATCACCACACTGTCTTCCACAATGGTTGAACTAACTTACACACCCACTGATAGTGTAAAAGTGTTCCTATTTCTCCACATCCTCTCCAGCATCTGTTGTCTCCAGATTTTTTAATGATCGCCATTCTAACTGGTATGAGATGCTATCTCAAAGTAGTTTTTATTTGCATTTCTCTAATGACCAGTGATGATGAGCATTTTTTCATATATGTGTTCTTTTGAAAAGTGTATGTTCATATCCTTTGCCCACTTTTGAATGGGCTTGTTTTTTCTTGTAAATCTGTTTTAGTTCTTTGTGGATTCTGGATATTAGCCCTTTGTCAGGTGGGTAGATTGCAAAAATTTTTTCCCATTCTGTTAGTTGCCAATTCACTCTAATGATTGTTTCTTTTGCTGTGCAGAAGCTCTGAAGTTTAATTAGGTCCCATTTGTCTATTTTGGCTTTTGTTGTCAATGTTTTTGGTGTTTTGGTCATGAAGTCCTTGCCTATGCCTATGTCCTGAATGGTTTTGCCAAGATTATCTTCTAGGTTTTTTATGGTGTTAGGTCTTATGTTTAAGTCTTTAATCCATCTGGAGTTAATTTTAGTGTAAGGTGTCAGGAAGTGGTCCAGTTTCTGCTTTCTGCAAATATCTAGCCAGTTTTCCCAACACCACTTATTAAACAGAGAATCCTTTCCCTATTGCTTGTTTTTGTGAGTTTTGTCAAAGATCAGATGGTTGTAGATGTGTGGCGTTGCCTCTGAGGCCTCTGTTCTGTTCCATTGGTCTATATCTCTGTTTTGGTACCAGTACCATGATGTTTTGATTACTGTAGCCTTGTAGTATAGTTTGAAGTCCGGTAGTGTGATGCCTCCAGCTTTGTTCTTTTTGCTTAGAAGTGACTCAGCTATGCAGGCTCTCTTTTGGTTCTATATGAAGTTTAAGGTGTTTTTTTCAGTTCTGTGAAGAAGGTCATTGGTAATTTGATGGGGATAGCATTGAATCTGTAGATTACTTTGGGCAGTATGACCATTTTTATGATACTGATTCTTCCTAACCCTGAGCATGGAATGTGTCTTCATCTGTCTGTATCCTCTCTTATTTTATTGAGTAGTGGTTTGTAGTTCTCCTTGAAGAGTTTCTTTATATTCTTTGTTAATTGTATTCCTAGGTATTTTATTCTCTTTGTAGCAATTGTGAATGGCAGTTCGTTCTTGATTTGGCTCTCTTCATGTCTGTTATTGGTGTATAGGAATGCTTGTGATTTTTGCACATTGATTTTGCATCCTGAGACTTTGCAGAAGTCGCTTATCAGTTTCAGAAGATTTTGGGCTGAGACGATGGGATCTTCTAAATATACAATCATGGAATTGGAAATAGAGACAATTTGACTTCCTCCTTTCCTAATTGAATATCCTTTATTTCTTTGTCTTGCCTGATTCCTCTGGCTAGAACTTCCAATACTATGTTGAATAGGAGTGGTGAGAGACGGCATCCTTGTCTAGTGCCAGATTTCAAAGGGAATGCTTCCAGTTTTTGCCCATTCAGTATGATATTGGCTGTGGGTTTGTCATAAATAGCTTTTATTAATTTGAGATACATTCCATCAATACCTAATTTATTGAGAGTTTTTAGCATAAAGTGCTGTTGAATTTTCTCAAAGGCCTTCTCTGTATCAATTGAGATAATCATGTGGTTTTTGTCTATGGTTCTGTTTATGTGGTGAATTATGTTTATAGACTTGTGTATGTTGAACCAGCCTTGCATCCCCAGGATGAAGCCTACTTGATCATGATAGATAAGCTTTTTTGATGTGCTGTTGCAATCAGTTTCTCATATTGTATTGAAGATTTTTGCATCTGTGTTCATCATGGATATTGGCCTGAAGTTTTCTTTTCTTGTTGAGTCTCTGCCGGGTTTTGATATCAGGATGATGTTGGTCTCATAAAATGATTTGGGAAGGAATCCCTCCTTTTGGATTGTTTGGAATAGTTTCAGAAGGAGTGGTACCAGCTCCTCTTTGTATGCCTGGTAGAATTCAGCTGTGAACCCATCTGGACCTGGGCTTTTTTTTGGTTGGTAGGCTATGAATTTCTCCCTCAACTTCAGCCCTTGTTATTGGTCTATTCAGGGTTTTGACTTCTTCCTGGTTTAGGCTTGGGAGGATGCAAGTGTCCAGGAATTTATCCATTTCTTCCAGGTTTACTGGTTGATGTGCATTGAGTTGTTTGTAGTAATCTCTGATGGTGGTTTGTATTTCTGTGGAATATGTGATGATATCCCCTTTATCATTTTTTATTGCATCTATTTGATTCTTCTCTCTTTTCTTTTTTATTAATCTGGCTAGTGGTCTATTTTGTTGATCTGTTCAAAAAAACAGCTCCTGGATTTATTGATTTTTTGAAGGTTTTTTTGTGTTTCTGTCTCCTTCAGTTCTTCTCTGATCTTAGTTATTTCTTGTCTTCTGCTAGGTTTTGAGTTTTTTTTATCTTGCTCCTCTAGCTCTTTCATTTTCATGATAGGGTGTTGATTTTAGATCTTTCCTTGCTTCTCATGTGGGCATTTCTTGCTATATATTTTCCTCTAGATACTGCTTTAAATGTGTCCCAGAGATTCTGGTATGTTGTGTCTTCATTCTCGTTGGTTTCAAAAAAACCTTTATTTCTGTCTTCATTTCATTGTTTATCCAGTCAACATTCAAGAGCCAGTTGTTCAGTTTCCATGAAGCTGTGTGGTTCTGAGTTAGTTTCTGAATTCTGAGCTCTAACTTGATTGCACTGTGGTCTGAGAGACAGTTTGTTATGATTTCCATTCTTTTGCATTTGCTGAGGAGTGATTTACTTCCAATTATGTGGTCAGTTTTAGAGTAGGTGTGATGTGGTGCTGAGAAGAATGTATATTCTGTGGATTTGGGGTAGAGAGTTCTGTAAATGTCTATTAGGTTTGCTTGGTCCAGATCTGAGTTCAAGTCCTGGATATCCTTGTTAATTTTATTTCTCATTGATCTGTCTAATAATGACAGTGGAGTGTTAAAGTCTCCCAGTATTATTGTGTGGAAGTCTAAGTCTCTTTGTAGGTCATTAAGGACTTGCTTTATGTGTCTGGGTGCTCCTGTATTGGGCGCGTATATATTTAGGATCGTTAGCTCTTCTTGTTGCATTGATCTTTTACCATTATGTAATGTCTTTCTTTGTCTCTTGGGATCTTTGTTGGTTTAAAGTCTATTTTATCAGAGACTAGAATTGAAACTCCTGCTTTTTTTGCTCTCCATTTGCTTGGTAAATCTTCCTCCATCCCTTTATTTTGAGCCTTTGTGTATCCTTGCATGTGAGATGGGATTCCTGGATACAGCACATTGATGGGCTTTGGCTTTTTATCCATTTTGCCAGTTTGTGTCTTTTGATTGGGACATTTAGCCCATTTACATTTAGGGTTAATATTGTTAGGTGTGAATTTGATCCTGCCATTTTGATGCTAGCTGGCTGTTTGGCCTGTTAGTTGATGCAGTTTCTTCATTGTGTTGATGCTGTTTACTATTTGGCATATTTTTGGAGTGGCTGGTACTGGTTGTTCCTTTCTATGTGTAGTGCTTCTTTCAGGAGCTCTTGTAAGGCAGACCTGGTGGTGATGAAATCTCTGAGCAATTGCTTGTTCATAAAGGATTTTATTTCTCCTTTGCTTATGAAGCTTAGTTTGGTTGGATATGAATTTCTAGGTTGAAAATTTTTTTCTTTAAGGATGTTGAATATTGGCCCCTACTCTCTTCTGACTTGTAGGGTTTCTGCTGAGTCTGATGGGCTTCCCTTTGTGGGTAACCCGACCCTTCTCTCTGGCTGCCCTTAGCATTTTCTCCTTCATTTCCACCCTGATGAATCTGACGATTATGTGTCTTGGGGTTGCTCTTCTTGAGGAATACCTTTGTGGTATTCTCTGTATTTCCTGGACTTGAATATTGGCCTGCCTTGCTAGGTTGGGGACGTTTTCCTGGATAATATCCTGAAGAGTATTTTCCAGCTTGGATTCATTCTCTTCGTCACATTCAGGTACACCTATCAAACGTAGATAGGTCTTTTCACATAGTCCCATATTTCTTGGAGACTTTGTTCATTCCTTTTTACTCTTTTTTCTCTAATCTTGCCTTCTCGTTTTATTTCATTGAGTTGATCTTCGACCTCTGTTATCCTTTCTTCTGCTTGGCTTTTGAAACTTGTGCATGCTTCGTGAAGTTCTCGTGTTGTGTTTTTCAGCTCCATCAATTCACTTATATTCCTCTCTAAGCTGTTTATTCTCATTAGCATTTCGTCAAACCTTTTTTCAAGGTTCTTAGTTGTCTTTGCATTGGGTTAGAACATGTTCTTTTAGCTCAGAGAAGTTTCTTATTACCCACCTTCTGAAGCCTGTTTCTGTCAATTCATCAGACTCCTTCTCCATCCAGCCTTGTTCCCTTGCTGGTGAGGAGCTGCGATCCCTTGGAGGAGGAGACGTATTCTGGTTTGGGGTGTTTTCATCCTTTTTGTGTAGGTTTCTTCCCATCTTTGTGGATTTATCTACCTGTGGTCTTTGTAGTTGGTGACTTTCAGATGGGGTCTCTGAGTGGATGTCCTTTTTGTTAATAATGAAGTTATTTCTTTCTGTTTTTTAGTTTTCCTTCCAATAGTCAGGCCCATCTGCTGTAGGACTGCAGGATATCCACTCCAGAGCCTGCTTGCCTGGGGATCTCCTGTGACGGCTGCAGAACAGTAAGGGTTTCTTCCAGTTTCTTCTCTGTTATCTTTGTCCCAGAAGGATACCTGCCAGATGTCAGCCTGAGCTCTCCTTTATGAGGTGTCTCTTTGGATATACAGGGGTCAGGGAGCCGCTTAAGGGGACAGTCTCTCCCTTATAGGAGCTCAAATGCTGAGCTGTGAGCTCCGTTCCATTCAGAGCTGCTAGGTAGGTACATTTAAGTCTGCTGCAGCAGAACTCATAACCGTCTTTTTTTTCCCAGGTGCTCTGTCCTGGGAAGGTGGGGCTTTATTTATAAGTTCCTGACATGCTGCTGCCTTTTTTCAGAGATGCCCTGCCCAGCGAGGAGGTAGCCTAGTCACAGTCTGTCAGCAGAGGTGTTGCTGAGCTGCCGTGGGCTCTGCCCAGCTGCTGTGTGAACTTCCTTGCAGTTTTGTTTATAGAGGTATAGTTAGAACTGTCTCTGTAATGGCAGTCTGCCTCAGTAATGACGGACTGTCTCTGTATTGGCAGACTGCCTCGGTAATGACGGACGCCCTTCCCCCTACAGAGCTGGACCATCCCGGGTCCAGCTGTGCTTGCTGTGAAACTCCCAGTCCAGAGCGTTTCAGATTGCTGGTCTCTGTGGGTGTGGGACCGGCCAAGCCAGATCACCTGGCTCCCTGTTTCAGCCCCCTTTTTTTCAGTTGAATGGATGAGTCTTTCTCCCAGGTGTTCCAGGTGTCGGTTGAAATGGCGCCCAGATTTCTGTTTTTGTGCAGACACCCGCTGCACCGGCTGAAACAGCCATGCTGGAGACTCGTGGCGCTTTTCCGCCCGGGAATCTCCTGGTCCGTGGGCAGTAAAAATTCGTTTGGAAATGCAGTGATCACTCACCCTCTGTGTTTTCGCTGGGAACTGCAACCAGAGCTGTTCCTATTCGGCCATCTTGGATTGTCTCAATAATAACTCTTTCAACCAATTGCCAATCAGAAAAATCTTTTGGTTTTTTTTGGTTATTTTCATAGGCTGTGTTGATCCAAGAAAAATCTTAAATCTGCCTGTAACCTGGAAGCCCCCACTTCAAGTTGTTATAGACTTTGACTCTTTTTGTCAACAATGTGGGTTTGAGTTCCTATGTAGTAGTACACTTTTGTTTTAGCATAAAGGGTTCCCTTTAGTATTTCTTATTGGACAGATGTACTAATGACAGATTTTCTCAATTATACATTGTTATTATTTATGTCAGTTCGTTTTTCAGAGAAGCTGTGAGAAGGAGCGCATGTATATATATTGATATCATTTGTTATATTATCTTATTTGCCATTTATTCTCTTCATTTGTTCCTATGAGTTCAAGATACCATCCTGTATTACTTTCTTAAATACAGCTTTGCTGTCACCCACTTCCTATTATGCTGTTATTGGTAAACCTTACATTTCTGTAATGATAGGCCAAACGATACAATTCCACATTGAGTATCCCTAATCTGAAAATCCAAAGTTCAAAAATGTTCCAGAAGCCAAAACTTTTTGAGCACTGTCATGACACTCAAAAGGAATTGCTCATCGGAGCATTTTGGATTTTCAGACTAGGGATGCATAAATTCCAAACTTCAGAAAAAAAATCTGAAATTCGAAACACTTCTGGTCCCAAGCATTTCTCATAAAGAATACTCAACCTGTATATACATATTGTTTTATACAATTGCTTTTTGTTTTTAAGATAGACTCTCACACTCTTTCCCAGGCTGGAGTGCACTGGCACCATCATAGCTCACTGCAATTCTCAAACTCCTGGGCTCAAGGGATCTTCCCACCTCAGCCTCTCAAGTGTCTGGGACTATAAGCACACACCACCATGCTTGGCTAATTTTTATTTATTTATTTATTTATTTTAGGAATGGGGTCTCACTGCCTGCCCAGGCTTGTCTTAAACTCCTGGGCTGAAGGGATCCTTCCGCCTCGGCCTCCCGAAGTGCTGGGATTACAGGCGTGAGCCACCATGCCCGGCCTTGGCTAAGTTATTACTAATTTTTAAAGATGGGGTCTCACTGTGTGCCCAGGCTCGTCTTAAACTCCTGGGCTCAAGCATTCCTTTCACCTTGGCCTCCCAGAGTGCTGGGATTACAGGCATGAGCCACTGCACCTAGCCTACAATTGCTTTTTAAGTCAAGAGGAAAAAGAAGAAATACGTGTTTATATTGTCTTTTGTAATTATATAATTATCTTTACTAGTACCCTTTTTCTTGTGGATTTCAATCTTTAATGTGGCAATTCTGAAAATCACATTTTTCCATACAGCCCCAGGGTTCATTGGTCATTGTTAACTGTTAAGTGACTTTCCAGAACTAATTCTTTAGCTTATTATCCTTTGTTGTATGAAGCCACTGTAGCCCCTGCTCAGTTAGCTAGCAGCTTTGTTGTCTCTTAAACCAGTAGGTCTTCCAGCCTTTGCCGAAGGACTCTGCACACCTTCAGCACTCTGCATTGTTGACACCTCTGCCTTAGCCTTCACTTCATTCTAGCACAGAGCCTCAAGATAAGCCAGAGACGAGATGATAGGGCCGTCTCAGGTCTTTTTCTGTACGTGCGTGTAGCCCTATGCACATGTATGGCCTTCCCAATCCCCCGAATGTGTCAGAGCTCTTTATAGCCCCCTGTGGACATCTTATTCCCCAGATTTCATTTTAAGTTTTTGGCCTGCATTTAGTGTGCCCCAACTGGGATAGCTGTCTGAGGCAGTGGCTAATGCTAAATAATTGCTGTTGATTGTTTCCAACAAATGCCCTGGGGATAGAGCTTTTCTCACTGAGTGAGCTCTGACATGAGTAGGGCTTTTTTAGTTGCTACCAGACAGGTCAAATAGCAGCAGTACCCTATGGGGTGTTTGAGGAACTCTGGATTCATTCTGCTTCCTCCAGTGGCTGCTAGGCTTATAATGGCTTTACAACTACTGTGGTTATGAGGCTGCTTGCTTTCAAGGTTAATGCGAAGCTAGGGAAAGGAAGATGGGAAAAGGACAACCACTATAAAGTTTGCTGTTCTTACTGAGATTTAGCCATTTTTCTTGAATATATACTCAGATTGTTGTAAGAGTTTGGTTACCTTCCAGAGTTCTGAAAAAGTTGGTTTTTTGATAATTTTTGCCAGTGTTCTTATTGCTTCTATGGATGAATCGATTTTTGGAAGTCCCTACCCTGCCATTTTGAAAGTACTTCTACCAGGTGTAAATACTTTTAAAGAATTTGTCATGACCTTCTGTAGAGAATATAATCTTAATTTGAGTTATGGCTCTAGAGTAGAACCAAAGCACATACTAAGCAATCAGTATTTATTGATGTTCTGAGATCATCATCAAAGAAAGATTGTCTTGTTACACTTGTTTTCATGCAGTCACTGATCCAATTGTATGAACAGATGAAAATTCAATTAAAAAAGTAGTTCTGACTTTATGCCTAGAACTGTCTCAGGAGGTGGGAAAATTGAATCAATACCCAGGGTATTATTCATAACTCTTCTGCATAGAACTGATTATAATCAGTTATATAATCAGTTATAATCAGGGAATTCAGAGAAAGAAGAGCATTTAGGTTAGAAAAGTCAGAGGTCGCTTCCTTCATAAAGGGGAGTGAAACTTGAACACAATCTTGAAGGATAGATGGTGGTGAATAAATAAGAGGAAGACCAGTGTAGGCAGGGGGCATGACATTAGCATCAAGGAGGAAAACAGGCCCCACAGAGACCTGCCTTTTTGCTTTAGAGAGTTTTTGTTTTCTTACTGTGGAATAATAATGAAAATTAAAGGTAAATAAGTTGCAGATAGATTCTAGAAGTGGCAGTTGATTAGTCCAAAGCCCCTTAGTCATTTATTAAATATTTGTAAATTAAGAGTTAGAAACAAGTAAATGCTGTGTTTTGGCCACCTTTAAATTATTTTGCAGATAGGATTTGAAGTTGACAAATTAATTTCTCCTAAATCAGAGTTTTTGGATTTGAATATGTGTAATTTTCCAATTTTTTAGGTGTCATTTACCTATGTTGTATATCGGATTGGAATATGGTTTGACCAATAACTCAAAACTAGCTGAAAGGTTCTTCAGCCAAGCTCTGAGCATCGCACCAGAAGACCCTTTTGTTATGCATGAGGTTGGAGTGGTTGCATTTCAGAATGGAGAGTAAGTACTAGAAGACCAGAAACCCTTCTGTTAACTAGTGATTTTAAACAGGGTAGGATGGTCACTAGAGTTAACTGACCAAAGGGACTCTTCAGTAGATTTGCACTTTTAAATGTGCTATTTTAGAAAACGATAGGAAGGAAAAAAAGAGAAACTGTTATCTTGCATTTCCTTAAAAATTCTAACCCCAGGTTTTGGTCTTCTTTTGATCTGAGCTTCTTTTCTTACATGATTGGATAGTTCAGATTATGCATACCTCACAGTGTGGCCAGGAGCACTGTGGAATCCTTAGTCATTTCCATGCTGATTAGGAGTTGGATTCATATATTTGAGAAAGATTTGACATGGTTTTTGAAACAAAAGTGTTTTCTATTTAGTTATTAGTAAGTCAGAAAATTAATTAGAATGACCCAGTCTCTGAGTTTCCTGGTCAGAGGAGGCTTTTCTGTATTCAAGGATATTAGTAGAATAAGTGATTTGGTGTTATACTCAAAGAGAAAAATGTCTAGTTTGCATTTCATGATACAAAAATTTTAAAATGGTAAATTAGTATTGATACTACTTTAGAGTCATTTATGGCATGTATGTGTTCTAAAAAATGGGTTAGGTATTTTTTAAAAGTTTGAATCTTTAAAATAAGTAGTAATCTTTTAATGTAATGCAGTAATCATGAGCATTTGTGAATTTGGCTACTCCCGAAAATTTATTTGTAACCCCCACATCAGTTCCTGAGGTGCTTTCCCTAGCCATTGGCAGACATGCCCAGGGCTGAGGGAAAGCTGGGTCTCCTGGCGTACACAGTCCCACTTGGAGTCTAAGAAGGCAACGCTCTGCTGTTTTTCCCAGCTCAGCTATAAACCAGTGTACTTTTTGTGGTCTATCTAGTGCCACAGTTTTCACATTTTTGTGCTTTTTGTTGATGATTTCACTGTTTAAAATAATCCCTAAGCTTAGTGAAATGCTGTCTAGTGTTAATTGTGACATATCTTACAAAGGAAACGCATGTATTAGAGAAGCTTCATTCAGGCAGGCATCAGTTTTAACGGTGCTGCTGGCCCTGAGTTCAGTGTTGATGAATCAACAATTTGTATTAAATAAGATGTCTTTAAATAGAAACCCACATAAAACAAGGTTACACATTGATCAGTAGAGAAAATGTGAGAAGAGATTTGCAGGAATCTAACTCTATTTCCCCTGGGAGCAGCAGTTCAATATTGGCTGACTCAGTGCACACAGTGACTTTATAGAACATAAATACTGTGGTTGGCTGGGCGCAGTGGCTCACGCCTGTAATCCCAGCGCTTTGGGAGACTGAGGTAGGCATATTACTTGAGGCCAGGAGCTTGAGACCAGCCTGGGCAACATGGTGAAGCCCCATCTCTACTAAAAATATAGAAATTACCTGGGCATGGTGTTGTACTCCTGTAATCCCAGCTACGTCAGGAGGCTGAGGCATGAGAGTCACTTGAACCCGAGAGGCAGAGGTTGCAGTGAGCCAAGATCGCACACACTGCTATCCATCCTGGGGGAGAGTGAGACTCTTAAAAAAAGAACATAAATATCTCCTAAAATCTTGAATTTTTGGTATTAATGCCATAATATTAATCATTTATGTGACTTAACTTTGAATTTTTATAATTATTTCCAGCAGTTTACCACATTTCATTTCAGTGCTACTGGAAAGATAATCAATTTTTTTTAAGTTTATATTTGCTAATTTTGAATAATCTGCAACCTTTTCCCCCTTTATTTTAGGTGGAAAACAGCTGAAAAATGGTTTCTTGATGCTTTGGAAAAAATTAAAGCAATTGGGAACGAGGTATTCTTTGTACTATCTGTAAATACACATACACACCTCTGAACGTGTTTACTGCTATATGAGGAAAATAACAGTCTCTCTTGTCTTGGAAGATAATAACCTGATATTTATCATAACAAGCA
The DNA here is from genome assembly GCA_963574635.1 of Cheracebus regulus. Classification (NCBI taxonomy): domain Eukaryota; kingdom Metazoa; phylum Chordata; class Mammalia; order Primates; family Pitheciidae; genus Cheracebus; species Cheracebus regulus. The sequence goes on from CAUYQU010020127.1 coordinate 202,640, forward strand.
GCTGTTAATGTAAGAAATGAGTTTTTTCCTAATTTAAGGGGCAGGTGTTGGGTGTTTGCTTAATGGGCTCTAGCTTTGAAATGTGAGAGGCATCAGAATAGACTGGACGATTATTTGAAGCTAGGAATAATCTATGGTTCGTGGAAACTATTTGGGCACTGTCGTGTCTGAGGTAATATTCCTCCTCGTCTAGAACTTCAGAGAGCCTCGTTGACTGAAGGGTAGATAAAGTATAGCAGCAGGTCCCACTTCTGAAAGAGTAGGGATGGGACAGGTATCTCTCAGATTCACCTTTTGTGCTGTTACTGGATACTCAGTGTGTATTTGGGCCTTTCCATTTTGAAATATTTGACTGCTTCTGTTATATCAACAATGTACCCCATGAATCGGTGCTTCTGAGTTAGCCTAACAACTAGCAAGGATATGTATATACTGATATTTCTTAAAGCAGTAACAATTTTAGATACCATAAACTCGCATGGGTAAAAGATTTGTGTGTTGCTCTTCTGATTTATTCATGCCCATTTGGTTTCATTCTATTCTGATTTTTACTTCTCAGCTTCCTGCTGTTTCTGTTTGTGCACACCTGCCTGCAGTTTTCTCTCCCTTGGCTGTTAGCTCTCTCTGCTGTTACAGACCCAGCTTTGTTTACTCTGGTCTCGCATGTCATCTGAACTGATAAGCACTATTTCTGTGTATTTCCACACGCATCAAGCAGGTGCCTCTGCCGCATAGTCTTTGGTAGTTCTGGATAATGCAGATGTTTTGTTAGTGGGGGATTACCACTTGCCACCTTGTCAGTTTTCTGAGAAGTGACTGCCTTGCACCCCAGATGGGCTCAGCAGTGTCCGCATCACCGAGAAGCCTGCTAGCAATGCAGAGTCTCAGACCAGCTAAATCAAAATCTGCAGGTTTAGCAAGATCCCCAGGTGATTCTCATGCACAGAAAAGTTTGAGAAGCACGTTCCTAAATGGTACTTTAAGTTGAACCTGTATTCTTTGATGATTCAGAGGCACTTTATAGTCTTACAGGAATTTAAAGTAATGGTTTTAAGTATGAAAGCACAATACTATCGAAGTGTCACAATGCCCTTTAAAAGGTTACATGAAGAGAGGGAAAATATTGACTTCAATGAAGAGAAACAGTTATGCCCAAGAGTCATTAAATGATTTGTGTTTCATTCACCTGGGCTGTCTCCTAGAGCTGGTCTCAGTAAAGTTAGTCCGTGCCTCAGGTCTGCTCATTCATTTAGTCGACATATTTAATGAGTGTGAGCCGTGCTGTAGGCTCTAAGCTAGGTGTTGGGGTGCAGCAGGGAATGAGTTTACTGTTTCCTGACCTCACATGCACTGGGGCATGTAAGCAGATAGACAGACAGTGAAAATACAGTGCAATCGGGGAACTAAAGGTGCCCAGAGAAAGACAGTTCACCCAGAAATGAGGCTTTGGTTACAACATGCACCTCAGTCCCGAAAGTCATCAGACATTAGCCAGGCAAAAATGAGGGCTAGAATATTTTAGTGTCTGCAAAAATTAGAGCTAATTTGGTGTGGCTTGGATTTTGAGTTCACAGAGAATGTCAAGGAGTAGGCCAGGAGAGTTAAGTTGTGAGTCACCAAGGGCCCAGAATGATGTTGACAAGTTTGCGCCTTATCCTGAGGAGAGTGGGGAAAACAAAAGGGATTTTAGAAGGAAACAACCTGGTCAGACTTTTATAATTGGGGCCCAGATTTGACTTTATTAATGAGGAAGGTGAGATTAAATAGGTTGGAGTTATGCCCAGAAATTAGAAGGAACCAGCCCTGGTGTGCTTCGTGGGAGGGTCAAAGGGATGGGTGTGCCATTCACTCACAGGAGGGGCACTCAGAAGTGGTGAGGTCAGGGGCTGAGATAGCCGGGGAGAGATGGATGTGGTGCTTGTAACATTTCCAAGAAGTATTTAGCAGGCAGGTGGATACAGAGGTCTGGCGTTTGAGAGAAAGCTCTGAGCTGCAGCTACTCATTTGAACTCCAGCAGGGATAGGCTCTTGGATAAACTTGTCCTAATAATAACAGCACCCTCCGAAAGTCTCCTAGTAAGAAAGTAAGGGAGGTAAACCAGCAGTTACCCTGGCCTTGTGGTGCGCTGGAGGCACACACTGAGAGAGAGCCCAGCTTGCAAGGCGTGAAATAACTCAGTGCAAACAAATCGGGCTGAACGGTGACATATATAACTCGTGGGCTTGATGTTGCTGTGTTTTAGGTAACAGCTGACAAATGGGAACCTTTGTTGAACAACTTGGGGCATGTCTGCAGAAAACTTAAGTAAGTGAAGTAGAGCATTTTCAGAAATATACTTTGTGATTCAAAGTTTACTTAATTTTGAATGCTTTGTCATACTTTTATTTCATGACATCCACCAGCTTTCTTGTACTTGGCTGCTTCGATATAAGCATCAAAATCAGTGTTTACTGTTTATCTCTGTTGGTGTAATTATATTTTAGAAACACATTGAGAATTTTACTTTTTTCTAGATGAAAATTTAGCATTCAAAATTAATTTGGAAGAATTAAGACAGTAGGATGTAATTGAAATCCTATCTATATTCTGTTTTCTGCTAGTGGTTTTGTGGTGTGATAAATAGGCGACAGTTGAAAAATTGATTTTTCGGTTAAATGCGTCTGGGCAATTTTAGGTTACTCAAGATTTAACAAGTGTTTCTATTGCAGGATTTCTTTTAGTCTTTACTATGTATTATGAGCTGTAACATTTTCCAAAGTTTAATTGGGCATAAAACATTTTTTTCACAAAAGACTTTACAAGTCAGATATTCCAGAGAACTTTGAGGAACACTTTTCTAAGTAAGTCTTCTGGACCTTAAAGCAATACTCCTTGGCTGCTTTCATGTACCCCTGATGTGGGACATTGACTGTCACCTAAGAGGGCGGTGTGTGGTAAGGACACAGCCAGGAGGCAGAGATGAGGTTCTAGTTGCAGCGTCCCACTAAACATCAAAAGGAATACAGTGGACATCCCTGCAGGAGCACCCTCGGCCGGCGGAGGAGCAGGCCTGGAAGATGCATTTAGAGGGCATACTGAGTAGGTAGGTGTGGAGGATAGTCACCAGTCCAAACTGCTGTTCTCACTGAGAGTGTTTCTTAGGTGTTGATATGGATGAACACTCATCTTAGACTTAGGAATTTAGGGCTTTTACTGTACCCAGCAATTGTGTTCTCCCCCACAGAAAGTACACCGAGGCCTTGGACTACCACCGTCAGGCACTGGTGCTGATTCCTCAGAATGCATCCACCTACTCTGCTATTGGATACATCCACAGTCTGATGGGCAACTTTGAAAATGCTGTGGACTACTTCCACACAGTATGTCTTGTCTTTGTACCTAATTTTAAATCTGGTTAACATTGACCACTTCCTTTTTTTGAAAATATTTTCTCTTGGCAATATTTACTTACTATTTTAATATTCTTTAGGCAACCTTATGTTTTATTTTCTTCTTTGCAGAGAAAAGCATGTGGATGTTGTACAATATTCATCAAATTAGAAACAAACATGAGTCCTGCCCTCAGTGTTCGCAGTGAGGTGTGCAGGTGCCCAGTGGCCCTTGTCAGTGATCTGAGTGCCGTGTGTAGACTGGGAGCACAGGGTTATCCGTCCACAGGAGGCCCTTGTCAGTGATCTGAGTGCCACGTGTGGACTGGGAGCACAGGGTTATACGTCCACAGGAGGCCTTTGTCAGTGATCTGAGTGCCGTGTGTAGACTGGGAGCACAGGGTTATCCGTCCACAGGAGGCCCTTGTCAGTGATCTGAGTGCCGCGTGTGGACTGGGAGCACAGGGTTATATGTCCACAGGAGGCCCTTTGGGAACTCCTAGATTTTCTGTTCATGACTCTAATTCCCTTAGATCACTTTAGTAGATGAACAAAACAGTCTCTGCAGTCATCACAAGGAAAGAACCTTTCCTTAATCTGTGTACCATATTCCATCAAATTTAAGACACCATGAGTAAGCAGGATGACCACAAAGAAAAAAGTGCTGCCAGTTAAACTTGTACATGATTTTTTCCTGTCACTTAATTTTCTTGTACTTAGAGAAAATACTCTTGAACATATTTAGGCAGATTTGTATTACTCTGGTATATACATAAAAATGTATATATAAGTGAAATAAATGGTTACAATATTCAACCCAGAGGGCCAGTCTCTGTGTTTTCCCAAAATAGTGCCCTGGTGCTAGCACACACACCCAGTTTCTGACTCTGGGTTTCCTCCCAGCCACAGACACCTGTTTTGCAAATCTCTCCCTCGTCCCTCTCAGTCTGCTGAAGTGTCAACAGAAGAAGGTTTTTAGAAAACCGCAATTCCTGTATCTGTTTAAGTGTTCCTTCTATGGTTTGTGATCTAGTCTGTGCTGTCAACATAACCACCAAGTCCACACTGTTCAGGCAGGTTACCCACATCACAGCGGTGGCTGGTTGATGGCAATGGTAGCAAACCACAGGTAAATGGGAAGGAATGTTCGAATTTGAGAAAGTGTGGGTCTCAGAATCAGTGAACTAATGGTATTTGGAGAAAGAGGTAAAATATGAGAAAAATTATCAAAGATAAACTCATGATAGGTTCATAACTGATTTTCAAGAGTTAATTAGAGATTTTGAGGTTAGATGAAGTCATGAAGATACCATGATGGTAACCAGAGTACTGACCTCGTCAGACATTTGGACTAAGCACATTTTCTAGTCCTGTATGATCTTTGAAATATGTATATTTGGGTATTGTATAATTTACCTTTCTTCTGTGATCTGATTAATATAGAAGGCTCAGAGACCTCCATATGGAGTTTTTCTCTTTTCAGACAGAGTTTTTGCTCTCGCTGCCCAGGCTGGAGTGCAATGGCGTGATCTTGGCTCACTGCAGCCTTTGCCCCCCGAGGTTCAAGCGATTCTCCTGCCTCAGCCTCCTGAGTAGCTGGGATTACAGGCACCTGCCACCACACCCAGCTAATTTTTTTTGTATTTTTAGTAGAGATGGGGTTTCACCATCTTGGCCAGGCTGGTCTTGAACTCCTGACCTCGTAATCCCCCCGACTTGGCCTCCCAAAGTTCTAGGATTACAGGCCCGAGCCACCATGCCCGGCCTTTTTTTTTTTTTTTTTTTTTTTTTTTTTTTTTTTTTTTAAAGGCAGAATTCGTTCTTGTCACCCAGGCCAAAGTGCAGTGGTACAATCTCAGCTCACTGCAACCTCCACCTCCTGAGTTCAAGTGATTCTCCTGTCTCAGCCTCCCGAGTAGCTGAGATTACAGGCACCCGCCACCACGCCTAGCTTATTTTTGTATTTTTTAGTAGAGACGGTTTCACCATGTTGTCCAGGCTGATCTCAAATTCCTGACCTCAGGTGATCCACCTGCCTTGGCCTCCCAAAGTGCTGGGATTACAGGCATGAGCCACTGTGCCCAGCCAAGATAGAACTTTATTTAAAATATTTTTTGGGGGTAGATTTCCAGTATAAGAAAATAGAGTAGTGTGATGAACCTCCATGACCCATAACCAACTTCAACAATCATCAGCTCGTGGCCAGTCATGCAGCTCTGTCCCCGCTAATAGCCCCCTTCCCCAACCCTGGATGCCCTGGAATCTTTTGAAGTGAATCAGTGTGGTAATATTTCTAAACAAAAGAGAAGGAAATACATTTTCTTTTAATAACCATGCTGAATCTTTTGTGGCAGGCCCTTGGTCTTAGGCGAGATGATACGTTTTCTGTTACAATGCTTGGTCATTGCATCGAAATGTACATTGGTGATTCTGAAGCTTATATCGGTAAGGTGATCCTTATTCTTATTGGTATTGTACTCCATTTTTTAGGTTGTCTTATATCTCTGTTTGTGTTTCTCATTCTCGTCTGAGGCTCAAAGTTTATCTTTCTAACCATTTGTCCTGCATTAAAAATAAGAAACTCCATTTACTTTATTAGAACAATGCTGTGGGGAGTTAGTGACTCACCAAGGATGCATTCAGTTTAAAGTTGAATACTCGCTGTGTGCAAAATACCACTATAAAATATGTGTAAAGCACTTGGTTATAGAAGGACCCATCTGCTTCTATAACGGAAAAAGAAGCTCCCAAGGAGCTCCAGGCTGTCAGAAATTACCTTGAGTCCTCTCATGTGGGCGTCAAGAGTGGCAAGAAGACAGACTGGGGAAATAATCCAGTCAACTGACAAGAAAAACAAAAAATTAGTATAGTCCCATTGTAAAGCTGGATAAACTGAGGCACAACACAGTTTAAAAATACATGTTCACAGAGTTAGGCTCCACAGCTCGCTCTCTAACCATCCTGTGATTCTGCCTGCTCCGCGGCCAGTCACTGATACACTTGTCTGGTGCCTCATGGCATGCTTAGCAAACAGTTTCCCTGCCCCTTAGAACCTGGATTTCATCTCCTGCTCTACAGCTATAAAATTTAACAATTTTTCTCTGAATATGTTGGGTTCTATCCCTGTGTATCTCAAATTTTATTAATATTACTGAATCTTATAGGGGTCTGTGATGTCCTTAATCCTTAGAAATATTAATGTATAAACAAAGGAATATATGAGGTTGAACAGTATTCAAATTTCTATATACTTTAAAACATTGAGTCAGTGTATTGAGAACTACACCTAAGAAACTGCAGTGAATCTACTCTGGACAAAATCTTTTTTTTTTTTTTGAGATGGAGTTTCATTCTTGTTGCCCAGGCTGGAGTGCAATGGCACAGTCTTGGCTCACTGCAGTCTCCACCTCCTGGTGTTGTATTTTTAGCGAGATAAGAAGATCAGCACCAAGACAAAAGTATGACGAATTGCAGGGTCTTTATTGCCGGCGACCACGGAGGACTCATGTCTCTCCAACCCGTGGCCCCGAGTTGAGGGAGAACTGGGCTTTTAT
>CAUYQU010020128.1:0-45794 GCA_963574635.1 Cheracebus regulus
GGAAGCGGGCACAGTTGACATAGGACATCCAATTCCCCATACCTCCTTTTCCATCTATAAAGTGGCTCAAATGACCATCTTCAAAGACCTAAATACAGTAAGACATGAAGTTTGTACTGTACTTTTTAATTTTAAATCTACTAAATGAACTTTCAAGAACTTGTAACCCAAATCTCACATTTGAGTCCACCAAATAGACTTCTATCATTCAGATTTTTTTTTTTTGAGATTGAAGTTTCTGTTGCCCCGGCTGGAGTACGGCATGATCTCGGCTCAATGCAACCTCCATCTCCTGGGTTCAAGTGATTCTCCTCCCTCAGCCTCCTGAGTAGCTGGGATTACAGGCATGCACCACCACACCCAGCTAATTTTTTGTATTTTTAATAGAGATGGGGTTTCTCCATGTTGGTTAGGCTGGTCTTGAATTTCTGACCTTAGGTGATCCTCCCGCCTTGGCCTCCCAAAGTGCTGGAATTATAGGCATGAGCCACTGCACCCAGCCTATCATTCAGATTTCTACTTCATTACAGGTAGTTTATAAATCTACTAACACCAATGTAGATTTGTTAGTTTAAGGACATCTCTCTAGGTAATGTCACATATTGTTGTTTTTTTTTTTTATTAAAGAGATGGAGTCTCACTCTATTGCCCAGACTGGAGTGCAGTGGCCCAATCACAGCTCACAGCAGCTTCGAATTCTTGAATTCCTGGACTCAAGTAATCCTCCCACCTTAGCCACCTGAGTAGCTAGAACTACACAGGCATGCACCATCACACCTGGCTAATTTAAAAAAAAATATGTTTCCTGGGCTGGCCTCAAACTCCTGAGCTCAAGTGATCCTCCCACTTTGGCCTCCTAAAGTGCTAGAATTACAGGTGTAAGCCACTGAGGCTGCCTAATGTGATTCATTCTAAAAGATTCTTTTATCACTTTCTTGATCCCAAATTTCTATAGTGAACATATGTTAATTTCATAAGCAGAGGTAAGTGAAACCAAAACGTTACACTGAATTCCACCACTTAAAAGCAATAGTTTTGTATTTTACCCCCACTTAGTTTTCACGCATATTGATGGAGTTACAAATGATTTCATTCAAGGCTGGGTGTAGTGGCTCATGCCTGTAATCCCAACACTTTGAGAGGCCAAGGGGGAAGAATCACTTGAGATCAGGATTTCAAGACCAGCCTAGCCAACATAGTGAAACCCCATCTCTACTAAAAATACAAAAATTAGCTGGGCATGGTGGCACATGCCTGTAATCCCAGCTGCTCGGGAGGCTGAGGCAGGAGAATTTCTAGGAGGCAGAGGTCGCAGTGAGCTGAGATCGTGCCACTACACTTCAGCCTGGGTAACAGACAGAGACTCTGTCTCAAGAAGAAAAAAAAAAGAAAAATTATTTCTTTCTCTGCTGCTGGCAATTTCACTGTCCCCAATGTTTTGTTGTTATAAACAACCCTGGGATTAACATATACCACATAGCCTTGATTTCAGATTATTTTCCTATACTCTGTTTTCTAGAAGTAGGAATTCAAGGTCAAGGGATTTTGAGTATTTTAAGGTATCTGAGACATTCTGACAAATGGTTTTCTCCTGCAGGTGATAAACTGCAGTCCCACCAGCATGTCCCTAATATATCATCACTAGATCTTGAAGAGTATCTGTTGTTGTTGTTTTTTAAATACTTGACTAACTTTATAGGAGAATAATATTGAATTTTACAACTTGTTTTCGTTTTCTTTAGAATACTTTCAGCATTCTATAATATCTAAAGCATTTGGTTTTGTCTACAAATATAATACAATGTATTGATTCTTTAAATGTATATTCCATAGCTAACCTTCCAGACTAAAATGACCTAAGGCACTCACAAAACACAGAATTCATGCAGAGGTGATTTCCTCATGGAGCAAACACTAGCCCTTCCTTCCCTTTACAGGAACAAACCCGAGATATCTGCCCTGGATGTCCTCTCTCTCTGACCAGGACTCTCCCAGAGCAGCAAAAACCAAGACTTTCCCATACTAGTCTCCCACCCCATTTTCAGCAGCACACTCACCAGAAACAGATTTACCTCCCACATCACAGAATTGTCTCCGTAGGTCTTCACTTCACTGGCATTGACCACTTTACCTTGAAAGGGCCCAAACCTGACTCCTTTGGCAATAAAACTACTGCAGAACACGCCAAAATGTGGGACTTCACCAAACACCATCTGCACGAGGCACAGACCTGGGGGAAAGCCGAGGCAGGAAAGAGAATGAGGAGGGTGATTCTGCATGAATTCAGGGAAAGAAATCCATGCAAGGACTTCTGCCTACCTTCTGGAAGTTGAAGGGAGTCTTTATCCAGAGTTTGAGGAAGAGTATCAAATCCTAGCAAAAGGCAGTTTAAAACAAGTTTTCATTAGAAATGTATTACGAAGTGCTTTTTTTTTTAAGAGATTTTAGAAAAAGAGAGAAAAGGAGAAAGAAAGAAACAGCAAAAGAAAGAAAAAATGAAAGAGGAAGAGATTTTAGAATAATTTTTGTATTTTTAGTAGAGACGGGGTTTCACCATGTCTCAAACTCCTGACCTCAGCTAATCTGATCTGCCTGCCTGCCTCCAAGATTGCTGGGATTACAGGCGTGAGCCACCAGGCCTAACCTTCCTTTTTAAGACTAAATATTATTCCACTGAATGGATATGCCACATTTTGTTTATTTATCCATCAGTGGATGAATTGGATGGCCTTCACCTTTTGGCTATTGCGAATAATGTTGCCATGAACATGGGTGTATCATATGGGCTTTCAGTTGTGTTGGGTATATACCCAGAAGTGGGATCGCTGAACCATACAGTAATCCTACATTTAATTTTCTGAGGACATATCATATTGTTTTTTATAGTAGCTGCATCATCTTACTTTCCTTCAGCAGTGCACAAAGGTTCCAATTTCTCCATATTTTATTTTCTGTTTTTATGGGTTTTTTTAAAAAAATATAGTAGCCAAGCTGATGAGTGTGAGGTGGTATCTCATTGTGGTTTTTGAAGTGCATTTCCCTTTCTTTGAAGAAATGTCTATTCAACTCCTTTGCCCATCTTTTGACTGAGTTATTAGTTTGTTGTTGTTGCTGAGTTGTAGTTCTTTTATATATTCTAGATATTAACCTCTTATCAGATATGTAATTTGTAAATATTTTCTCATATTCTGTATGTTGCCTTTTCATTACGTTGAGTTGTGTCCTTTGATGCACATGTTTTTACTTTTTTTTTTTTTTTTTTAGACAGAGTCTCACTCCATCACCCAGGCTGGAATGCAGTGGCATGATCTCAGCTCTCTGCAACCTTCACCACCCAGGTTCAAATGATTCTTGTGCCTCAGCCTCCGAGTAGCTGGGATTACATGTGTGCCACCATGCTTGGCTAATTTTTGTATTTTCAGTACAGATGTGGTTTTACCATGTCGGCCAGACTGGTCTCAAACTCCTGACCTCAAGTGATCTGTCTGCCTCAGCCTCCCAAAGTGCTGGGATTACAGGCATGAGCCACCATACCTGGCCTGTTTTTACCTTGATGTAGTTCAATTTATTTTTTACTTTAGTTGCATTATTGAATTTTGATAACATACAAACTTTAAAATAAAACTTTTTTTTTTTTTTTTTTGAGACAAGGTCTCAGTTGCCCAGGCTGGAGTGCACTTTCAATATCATAGCTCCTGGCAGTCTAGAACTCCTGGGGTCAAGTGATTCTCCCACCTCAGCCTCCTGAGCAGCTAGGACTACAGGTGTGTGCCACCATGCCAAGCTACATTTTTAAGGTTTTTTTTTTTTTTTTTTTTTTGTAGAGATAGGGTCTCACTATGTTGTTTAGGCTATTCTTACTCTCCTGGCCTCAGGCAATTCTCCTACCTTGGCCTCCCAAAGCACAGGGATTACAGGCATAAGTCACTGCAGCTGGCCTAAAATAAAACATTTTTTTAAAAATTGATCCTTTATTAGCAATGCACTGCACATGGATGTCAGTTTACAGAATGCCCCCAGATACATTAATTCAGCTCATGTGTTTGTTCCTGGAGTAAGCTTATAACTTTTTGGAATCATTTGAGTTTGCTTCAGGGACAATTGTTGCCCCTAACCCTTATGGTACTATACATTGTTGTGTTTAAACAGTAGATTTGAGATAACCAGTGATAGCACAGTGACTATAAAGACAAATTTGAATTGCTGCTATTCAGCTATCCTATGCTGAATGTAACTAAAAATACATTAATGTAATTTTAAAAATATTAAGCCACTATCTTTTCCTTTTTGGCTATAATAGTTATTGTGTTTAAAATTTTTGCTGGCTTGCTTATATATAGAAAGTTTAACAAAATGTTATTTTTTTCTTAGAAATTATTATATTTCATGTTTATTAGTGAAAATAATCTTGTCTTATAAAGGAGGAATGGTTCCAAAATGATCCTCCCTAGGGGGTCCAATTTGCTAGTTGTGCTATGGGAGGTCTGAACTACCCAGGAGGGGCCAGGCCAGAGGAGTGAGTGTGGGAGGCAGAGGTGAGAGAGGATGCCTCGGAGGGCCTGGGGACCACAAGCAGGAGTTTGAATTCTATGTCAAAGGCACCTGGGAGGCTCTGGAGGGCGGGGTCTCTGAGGGGTGTGCCATGATCTGTGTTGACCACTCTGGCACTGAGAGGAGCTCAGAAGCAGCAAAAGTCTATTAGATTCTCCAGAGAAACAGAATAACAGTGTGTGTGTGTGTGTTGCGCGGGGGGGGGGGCGGCAATTGTAGAGAAGAGAGAGATTAGGGGAATTGGTTCACATAATTATGAAGGCTGAGAAGTCCCAGAGTCTTCTCACTACAAGTTGGAGGCCCAAGGAAGCTGGCGATATAATTTAGTCCAAGCCCGAAGGCCTGAGAGCCTGGAGAGATAATGGAGTCCAAAAACCTGAGAGCCTGGGGTGGGGGTGGGGGATGCTGATATAAGTTCCCAAGTCGAAAGGCCTGAGAATCAGGAGCTCCAATATCTAACGGCAGGAGAAGACAGATGTCCCAGCTCAAGTGGACAGTGAATTTGCCTTTCCTCCACCTTTGTGTTCTAGTTGGGACCTTAAGGGTTTGGATGATGTCCACTCATATTGGTGAGGGCAGATTAGTCTTTACTCAGTCTGATTCAAATGCTAATGTCATTCAGAAACACCTTCACAGACACACCCAGAAACCATGTTACCAGCTATCTAGGCAACCCTTAGCCCAGTCAAGTTCACACACAAATTAACCATCAGGAAAAGGGACTGTACTGCTGTGTGGGTTGGGGTAATTCTAGAATGTAAAGAGTAGAGCCTGCACTCTTCCAGTGTTGGTGGCCTGGCGATGTCTGAGGACCCACTTGTGTGTCCAGCTAGGGTTGCTGGAATCAGATTGAGGTGGCTGGGATAACACATGTGTGCCTGGACTTCCAAGGAAGCCTGAAGGTGTGACAAGCTGGCTGACATCACTTATTCTGCAGCCATCATCATCTAGTGACACCTGTGGGGAAGGACCAAGGGGCCCACAGGAAGCAATCACCAATTCCGGCAGAGGCTGAAGGTGGCAAGTGTGAGGAACATATTCTGAGAAAGAGTAAATACATCCAGAAAATGCTGCTCACAGATGTGAGTGGGAGGCATGTCTGGGCATTGACTTAAGCAGCAATTTCTGTAATTAAGTGGTGCCATTCTCAAGTATGATGGGGTTTTGGAAAGCACTTTGCAAAAGTGGAAGCCATTCCAGTGCTCCTGGTGTTTTGTTTTCTTTTTTCTTTTTCCCAAAGCCAAGGTTTCCAGCTCAGAGGTGATGCTGAAGGTCCACAGTGGGTGTCCCTTTCCTCCATTTCCAGAGTCCATGAATAAACCTGGGGGCAGACTTGTGTGAGGGGAATCTCCCATTGCTGCTGCAGTAGAGCCCAGGTGAGGTGGGACTCAGCTTGGGGGTGTTTGAAAACACAAATGTCTACTCCAGAGATAAAGGGGCAACATTTAAACGCAAGGGAAAAAAGAGAGATGGGGAAGGAAACCTATAGATTGAAAGAGACTTAAAAGACATTTCAATCAATTGCAATGTGTGAGCTTTACTTACATCCTCATTCTCAGAGCATAAACTGTAAAAAGGCATCATGACATGTATGAGACAGTTGGAAATTTGAACTCTACCAGTAATTTATGACCATAAGATTACTGTTAATTTTTTATGTGTGATAATAATATTGTGGTTATATCTATAAAAGGGTTGTTATCTCTTAGCGATACGCACTGAAATACAGATGAAATGACAGGATGTCTTGGATTTGTTTCAAAATGAGATAGGGTGGGGCCTGGGGTGACTGCAGAATCAGAATTTGTTGTGGATTGTAGCCACAGGACTGGACAGTCATGGGTTTCATTATACCATTCTGTCCACTCTATGGCTCTTTGAGGTTCCCCATTGTAAATGATTCTTAAAAATTACTGTTTGGCCAGGCATAGTGCCTCATGCCTGTAATCCTAGCACTTTGGGAGCCTGAGGAGGGGCCGATCCTTTCAGCCCAGGAGTTCGAGACCAGCCAGGGCAACATGGCAAAACATTGTCTCCATAAAAAAAAAAAAAAAAGCAAAAATTAGACGGGTGTGGTAGCACACACCTATAATCTCGATTACTCGGGAAGCTGAGATGGGAGGATTGCTGGAGCCCAGGAGGTAGAGGCTGCAGTGAGCCAAGCTGATGCCACTGTACTGCAGCCTGGGTGACATAGTAAGACCTTGATTCAAAAATAAATAAGCCGGGTGCAGTGGCTCACGCCTATAATCCCAGCACTTTGGGAGGCTGAGGCGGGCGGATCACAAGGTCAGGAGATTGAGACCATCCTGGCTAACACAGTGAAATCCTGTCTCTACTAAAAATACAAAAAAAAAATTTAGCCAGGCGTGGTGGCACGTGCCTGTAGTCCCAGCTACTTGGGAGACTTGAGGCAGGAGAATCGCTTGAACCTGGGAGGTGGAGGTTGCAGTGAGCCGAGATCATGCCACTGCACCCCAGCCTGGGCAACAGGGCAAGACTGTGTCTCAATAAATAAAAAATAAGATACAAATAAAAATTACTGTTGTCACAAAAAAGATGGTGGTTTGGCTCTGATAGATAAGACAATATCCTCCTAGGAAAAAGTTAATTGCCCTCAAAAATCTCTCCATACTTGTATGCTCAAGGAGAAAGGTCAAGATTAGTGTGGTTTGTCCTCAACACTGCCTTGTGTTTGGTCATATTCCCACTGAAGTCCCTGAGAGCAGGTTTTGGGCCTCAGCCCTTAGCAGGAAATAGTATCCGATGGTAACTGGAAGACATTCTTTTGTTTCACTATATTTATTTTATGGCTACTTCTATTATATTTTGCAAACTGATAGTGGCTTTTTGTTTACAGAAGAGACAAAGTTTGCTTAAGTAAATATATGTCAACACTTTGATTTAAAGATAGGAAGTAAGAGTGCAGGTGGCACTCAGATACTATTTTTAAAATGTTTTAGGGTGGTAGAAGTTTGGAAGGCACTGATGTGGGTCAGGAGACATTTTCCTATCTGGTTTTAGTTATCAGGTGAGTAACCAGCTCACTCAAATCTGTGGCTTCTTCCAGCCCGGAGGGTCCCTGTGCCCAGGACAGAAGGTGCAGAGTCCATCGTCCATGGCTGCCTCCCTGCATCTCAAACACTGACACCCAGAGAAGGGGCCCAATGCCAGGGAGTCGAAACAGCCCACACAGAGAAGGTAGGGGTGGCCTCTACCCAGGGACCCCTGGCTTGGCCCCAGATATATCCCATACCAGGGTTGTATGCAAGTGAAAAGGGGGTCTGGGGTCAAGTTTAAGGACAACATAAAGGGATAAAATCTCAAATGGAAAATGTTTTACCCATCATTTTGTTGTCTTCCTTTTTTTTTTTTTTTTGAGACGGAGTTTTGCTCTTGTCTCCCAGGCTGGAGTGCAATGGTATGATCTCAGCTTACTGAAACATCTGACTCCTGGCTTCAAGCGATTTTCCTGCCTCAGACTCCCGAGTAGCCGGGATTACAGACGCATACCACCATGCCTGGGTAATTTTTGTATTTTCAGTAGAGATGGGGTTTTGACATGTTGGCCAGGCTAGTCTTGAACTTCTGAACTCAAGTGATCCACCCGCCTTGGCCTCCCAAAATGCTAGGATTATAGGCCCATTTTGTTGTCTTCCACGGGTTGTTTTCTGCTGGGAAAATACCCTGATTGCCTTAAATCACCTGAAACATAGCTGTTTAGCAAGCTGTGTCCACTCAGATGTGTTTTGCTGGGCCGGTCTGTAAGATTTTTTCTCTGTGTAATTAAACTTTTTTTTGAGATAACTGTAGATTCACACGTAGTTGTAACAAATAACACAGAGGGATGCTATAATATGTGCCCTTTACCCCATTTCCCTTAGTGGACATCTTGCCAAACTATGGGATAATATCACAACCAGGAAACACACATTTATACAGTCAAGCCACCAAGCATTTCCATCCCAGGGACTCCTCATGTTGACCTTTTATAGCCACATCACTTCCTACCCTGTGCTGTTCCTGACCCCACATTCACTCACCTGCTCTATACTTCTATAATTTTGCCATCTCAAGAATTTTGCATAAAAGCAGTATACAATATGTAACCTTTTGTGCTTTTGTAATGTTTGTTTTCTAGTCAGTATAATTCCCTGGAGCTTCATCCAAGATGGATGTATCAACAGTTCATTTATTTTTGTTGCTGAATAATATTCCATGGCATGGATGTGCCACAGTATGTAATCATCACCCATGAAGGACCTCTGTGCTGTTTCCAGTTTGGGCCTATTTGAATACAGCTGCTATGATGAACATTTTATGTACGGGTGTTTGTGCGAACATTAGTTTTCATTTCTTTAGGATAAATGTCCAAGAGTGAGATTTACCTGCCTGGCAAGACATATGTATGTGTGTATATGTGCCATATTTCATGCATACTATGTGTGTGTGCATATGTGTATGTGTGTGCCATATTTTATACATATATATATGCTTGTTTATACATAAAATTTCTCTGGATATATACTCAAGTGGAAAACACTGATTGCCTATGGGGAAGGATATTGGGTGATGGGGAGGGAGAGGAATCACTTTCACTTGGAACCCTTATGAGCCTAAGTTTCAACCATCTGTCTGGATTGTTGGAAAACAAATCAATAAAACGTGCAACCTGCAAGACACCTGCAGACTTCCTCACAAATACCCACTCTGAGGCTGCCTTTTCCTCACAAGTCTGTCTTTTGTTTCTTTAAAGGGAGCCCGTTGGAATTCCCCTCCCACAGGACCTGGTTCCACAGGGCAGGCCATCACCCGCTTAGTTCTGGGATCTCCAGAGATTTCCCCCAACACACTTTCCCTGGTCTAGGGCCCTCAGGCTTTAAGGGTGACCCTAAACACCCTGCATCACCATCCAAAAGCCCCTTGATCCCTGAGGGGCAGGCTCAGCCCATGCAGGCCTCGCTGAAGCCCAGTGCGGTGTCTATGCCCAGCCTAGGGGCCACCTCCTCCAAAAAGCCTTCCGAGCCTGACTGACATTCAGCCTGTCCGTCCTTGTCACCCCAGTGGCATCGTTGTGTGTCTTCCTGGCTAGTCAGCCTCCACTTCCTGTACTCCTTACGCAGTCGGCCTGTGCACCCTCACCGCGCCCTTTCCTGACCTCCGACTAGGCTGGGCCTTCTCTGCAACGCTAGATTCATACTTAAGCGGCACCAAACAGGTGCCTGCTGACACATGCCTTTATGCAACTCACGGCAAAGACAGCTAAAAGCCACAGAGCACAGCGTGGAATCGAAGACCTTCCATGGGTGTGCGGGTGGATTCCGTGGCGCTGAACTTTCTTTTGTGGGTGTAGGGGCCGTGGAGAGGGTTGCGCTCTGGCAGCGCTGGCGCCCGATATGACCTTTGGGTAACCTCTAATGGCTTCCGCAGCGGGTGAAGCGAGGAGGACAAGGGCTTGGGGTTCTCTGGCTGACTGATCTGGGGGCCATTCAACCAGTTTTCTCCTGGAGAAGTGCGGATCTTAAGGCCTCTCTGAAAGATTCTCCCCGGGGCCTGAAAGCTTGGGGGGACACCTCCTCCCTCCCCAGACCCGGTCCCCAGGCGCAAGACCACTTGAGCCCGCAGCGTGCGTCAGCAGGCACAGAAGCCTGAAGAGGGCAGGCCGGAAGACAAGCACCCCGAGAAGGTCGAGAGAGAGGCCTTCCTGGTACCACGTAGCAGTTAGGTCAGACTGGGACACTGCCCGTTTACAGGAGACTGTAGGACCCCTGCCTCGCCCTCACTTGGGGCTGACGCCCTTTTAGGCCTCAGCCGGTCTGCAGCCAGGAGCTCATTAAAACAGCGTGTTGCTCCATACCACCTCGTGATGTTTGTTGGCGCTCTCTCGGGACTAGAACCGATACAGAGCCTTGCAGGGAGGGGGCTGAGGAGGAGCGGCCCCGGGCCTTCACTTCAGCAGGTGGCTTCCCTTTGCGAGCCCCGGGTCCCTCTTCTGGGAAACATGGGCTGGAACAAAGCAGGCGCCTGTTTTCCGCATCCCAAGTGCCCTGGGGCGTGTGTCCCTTGGTTGCTGACCGTGGGTCGGGGCCCATCTCCAGGGGCGCTGACCCGAGCGGGATGCGTGCTGCGGGGCAACCGGGGGCTCTCCCTAGGGCCTGCTATGGTCTAGGGGTCCCCACGGGCGTCCGCGTTGGCTCTGCCTTTCTCCGCGCGGGCGCGCCCCAATTCCTCTCCCTCAGCTCCCGGCGCCCGGGCGCGCGCCCCATCTCCCCGCCCCGAGACCGGGCGCGCGGGCCGGGCCGGGCCGGGCGCGGGGTGGGGTCGCCGCGAGCTCAGCCCCCAGAGTTCCCGCGCTCCGGCCCAGGAAGCGGCCGCAGGAGGCGGCCCTTGCCCCGCCCCCGCGCTCATCACCTGCTGGCCTGGCGCTCGCGGGCGGGGGCGGAGGGCGCCAGGGGGCGGCGCGGGCGGCCGGGCGCTGGGTCGCGGGAGGTGACGCGCCGCGAGGATGGCGGCGCCCGGCTTGGAGCCGCTGCTGCTGGCGCTGTCGGTGCTGCTGGCGCTGGGCCCCTCCGCCGCGGCGGCCAAGCTCAACATCCCCAAAGTGCTGCTGCCCTTCACGCGAGCGACGCGCGTGAACTTTAC
This sequence comes from Cheracebus regulus, assembly GCA_963574635.1. Lineage (NCBI taxonomy): Eukaryota > Metazoa > Chordata > Mammalia > Primates > Pitheciidae > Cheracebus > Cheracebus regulus. Next base: position 11,194 of record CAUYQU010020128.1, read on the forward strand.
GCTGGAGGCTTCGGAGGGCTGCTACCGCTGGTGAGAAGCGCGGCCGCGGGGGCGAGCAGGCGGAGGTTGGGGGCCGTCTGGGCCTTCGCGCTGAGAGGCCGCGCGGGCCCTGAGAGGCCGGCAGGTGCGCGGCGCGCTCTCGCTGAACGCCCGGCGGCGGCTGCCGGAGCGGCGGGTGCGCGCGGGTTGCCACCAATGCTCATGGCGCCGCCCGGGCCTCCGCGCCTCTGAGGCGCGAGCTGAGCCTGCTGTGCCCCGCGTGTTTTGGGTTTTGCGGGAGGAGGGGTGGCCTGGGGAGGGGCATCTGGGACCCAAGGGCCCGGACCGACCTGAACTGGGAGGGGGCGCCAGGGCCGCTGGGTCGCACTTCCCTGGCCTCCGAGACCCCGGCTTAGGTTTGTGTGTGACCGCCCTCGCCCTGGCGTGGGAAGTGGGTCTGTGGGAGACGAAACGCAGCGCCTAGCGTCGCTGGGAGGAACGGAGACCTTGGAGGAAAGGAGTTTTTGGAGGGAAGCCCAGGGGCCGCTTTACAGAGGCCAAGTGAGGCGAGGCTGGCCGGCGCCGGTCCTGAAGCTCAGGGCATTTCAATCACCCTCCCTCCTGGGTTGGGAGTTATTCACGGGGTTGGGATGTGGAGTGTGACCCTGTGTCACCAGAGGGACCCATGAAGCCAGAGACCGACACTGACGAGGCGGTGGGGTCCAGCGCTTCCATTTTGCAGCCCCGGGGGAAATGGAGCTCCTACCCCTGGCAAGGCTGAGGGGGCGCGACTGAGCCTCCCGGCCCTGCTGGGGGTGAAAAGATGGGATTCCGCCCTTCCCCCCGCCAGGATACTCATTGGTTGCTCCTTTTATTTCTCTGTTTCAAGGCTGGATCAAGGTTGAGGCAGAACGTGGACCACATGACAGCGCCACGTGTGTGCGCCTGGACATGTGTGTGTTTAAGCCCGTTTGAGTATTAGTCTTTGCGTGTATGTAAGTGTGATGCCTGGAGCTCAGACCAGCCAGCTTTCTCTGTTGCTTGCACTGCTTGCCCTATTTCTTTTCTTTCTTTCTTTTTTTTTTTTTTTTGAGACGGAGTCTTGCTTTGTCGTCCAAGCTGAAGTGCAGTGGTGCAATCCCAGCCTACTGCAACTTCTGCCTCCCAGGTTCAAGCGATTCTCCCACTTCTGCCTCCTGAGTAGCTGGGATTACAGATGCGGGTAGTCTGGCTAATTTTTGTGTTTTTAGTAGAGACGGGGTTTCACCATGATGGTCAGGCTGGTCTGGAACCCCTGACCTCCAGTGATCCGCCCTCCTCGGCCTCCCAAAGTGCTGGGATTACAGGCGTGAGCCATCGCTCCCGGCCTGCTCTATTTCTTTTTTGAAGGTCTCATTCCTGAAATCAGGATATACTAGGTTCAGCCCATTGCATTTTGGGATTAGTGCTTTATGCCCCTGGAGGCTCCTATTTCTGGCCTGATATCAGAGGCTGAACTTGAGCATTAAGGTTTCTGTATCCCAGTCTAGGTTCTTGTCTTGTGTGGGAAGATCAGCCGTTAGCCAATACTGTGGCGGGGATACATGCTCATTCTCTTGTTGAAGTTGTCTCTCCTCTTAGTATATGGAAAAGAAAGAGGAAGCTGATTATTGAAAACAGCTGGCTTCAAGTGAATCCCTTTGGATATATGTGTGTGTTACATTCTCTGAGATTCTATAGCTGTACTTTTTTTTTTTTTTTAAATAAACAAATCACCCCCACCCCCGCCAACATCACTTTCTTTTCTGAAAGGAGCTGAATGGTGTTGGTGGATTTTAATTTACTTGGTAGGAGAAAGGGAAAAAACATTCCTAATCTCTGATGCATCAGAGAAGTGCTAAGTACCTTATAATGTGTTTGGCGTTGATCTGTAGCTTGTATTGCAGATGTGTGACTGCTATCCAAAGTGTCTTCTCAGGGGTGTTTGGTGATTGTGATTTCCCCTTAACTTCACAGGAAGGCATTATGTCAAGCATTGAGAATATTTTCTTTATTTTTAGTAGTGCTGTTCCTAGTATAGTCATCTATTGCTCCAGTTTTGAAGAATCTCCTCTGGAGATTTTAAGAGCTGGCCTGTAGACATACATCTGCAGTCCTCTAAACCTGGGAGGAACATTACCTTTTCATCCAGAGAGTTCATTGTTAAGTCTCTGAGATGAAAAAGAAAACGAAAATTCTGCCAGACCCTGTGGAACATTTGCTCATCCTTTGAATTTGCAGCTGAGCTCCAAGTTTACAGAAATCACTGTGTGTACCTGAGCCAGCAGCTTCACGTTTACTTTTCCTTTTTTTTTTTTTTTTTTTATATTATAGCATCAAAATTGGATAGTTTTAGCCAGGGGAACCTTAGAGATCATCTAGTTTAAACAGCCTGTGTTTCATATGGGAAAATCTAAGCCGCAGAAAGGGAAGTGATCTCTGGGATGTCTTGTAGTGATGGAGACTAAGTTGGGGCAGGAGCTGCTGGGACCCCTCCCTGTCCCACCCCATTAGACCTGGGGACTTGCAGCCTCTGGCTAATTTGCCAGGCTCTAATTGAGTCTCTCCAACTGCACTCAGCCAGCACTGGTTTTGTGACAAGTTCCTGATTCCTTTTAGATGCTTTGTATTATGGAAAGTGCTCCATAAAGTATATTTCATTTGCTCCTTTTAAAGGTATTGTTTTATATACAAAATGACCTTATATCAAAAACTGGGAGAATAGATGAAAAAAAGAAATGATGCAGGGCAGGGAAGGGTGGCTGCCTGCGGGTTGTCCTGCCTTCAGGCAAAGAGATCAAGCTTTGAGCTTTTGTACCCACTGTCAAGCAGCCATTGATTCCCCTCTGGAAGGAGGTGTTGTTTCACTTCCCAGGCCTCTGGCAGAGACACCCTGTTGTGAATTACAACCTGCAGCTCCCCTGGCTGAGGTGAGGAGGGGATGTGGACCTGCCTGGTGAACAGCATCCGGATACAGCGTGCACAGTACCCGCCGTACCGAGCTGTGCACAAACTTCTCCTTTCCTGCTCCTGACAGTCTCTCCTGGGCACCTTGAAGCCACCTAAAGTGTGTGCCAGGCCTGGTCCTGCACCAGGGTACACCCTTTCTTACATGGTCTGGGGCACTTCTCAGTCACAGGTGTAAGGATTCTTAGGCAGGTGGAAGCCCTTTTAGGGCCGGGGAGGTCACTGGTCCCTGTGCTGTGGAGCTTGGCCTTGGAGCCTGCTATATCCCAGGGAGCTCAGATAACCCCTGGGGAGTCCCTCTGTCTTTGCTGAGGGGTGACTGTGGGAGGCCAGAGGCACCACCCTTGGGTATGGGCGTCCCAGGTCCCTCTCTCTGCCCCAGCAGGGGAAGCTGCAGCAAGTCCCCTCGAAGGCCGTCATGGGTGAAGCTGGGCAGGAAGGGTGAGGGAAGGGCTTCCTCTGGCTCTTCAGGAGACCTCTTTCCAGGTCAGAGTGTCATTCAGCCCAGCTGCCTTCTCTTGGGCTCAGGGACCCTGAGCCTCCAGGACAGGGGCAGTTTGGCACAAACTAGAAACCACACAGGTGAGGCAACAGGGCCTGAAGGAAGTTACCACAAAGTCAAAATTAAAAATTCACAAAGTGGGCCCGGGCACGGTGGCTCACGCCTGTAATCCCAGCACTTTGGGAGGCCCAGGTGGGTGGATCACCTGAGGTCAGGGGTTTGAGATCAGCCTGACCAACACAGTGAAACCCTGTCTCTACTAAAAATACAAAAAATTAGCCAGGCGTGGTGGTGCACACCTGTAATCCAGCTACTTGGGAGGCTGAGGCAAGGGAGAATTGCTTGAACCTGGGAGGTGGAGGTCGCAGTGAGCCAAGATCACGCCATTGCACTACAGCTTGGGCAACGAGGGCGAAACTCTGCTCAAAAAAAAAAAAAATAATAATTCACAAAGTTGAAACAACCCAAAAGTGGAAGTTGAATTTGACAGGAGGCCCCCATTTGCTCTTAGTACTTCTTTCACTTGGCCTTCTCTGAGCCCACACATCTACTTCTCTCTTCTTTGAAAGTGTTTTTCCCCTGCATTACTCGATTGTGTGCACGTTGCATCCCCACACATTAGGCCAAATCTGTCTCCTTTCTTATGCCGGGCCTTCGAGTCGCAGGCCTTGGTCGATTGTGTTATCATCTGGGCCTATTTGGTGGCATTTCTGGCAGTTAGAAGGTGGGGTGGAGATGCCAGAGCTCCCGCAGGGCCTGGGAGAGGGCACATGGTGAAGACCTGTCCTGCCTGAGCACCAGGGGACACTGAACACTAGACGGACAACACCTCTTTCACCGACAAGGGCTGGAGAGTCACTGAATAAGAGGTGACAAGTGTCTGTCACTATTAATATGAGCCAGGTACTATTTGAGGTTCTGGGACGTGACAGTGAAGCAGCAGGAGATGCCCTGCTCTCCGGGACTCGCAGGAATGAAACAGTTAATTAAGATGACATCTATGGATGCATCTGAGGCAGGAGTAAGTACTGAAGAAAATAGAACTGCAGGGCCTGGATTGCGTTTTGGGAAGGGCACTCAGCATAAGCCTCTTGGGAGTGGAACTAGGAGTAGAGTGGGATTGAACTGGAGGGGACAAGTGCAAAGGCCCAGAGGAGAGGCCGAGCTTGTGGGAAGTGCACAAAGGAAGCTCATGTGGCCCAGGCTGGGGGGCTGGGAGGCAGGGTGGAGCCCTGTGGGACCTTGTGGGCTGTGGTTAGGAGACAGGAAGGAGACTACCAGGTCAGATGTTGGGCAGGGTTAGACTGGGCCGGGTTTTTTGGGCCTTGTTCTCCCTTGGCCCCTGAGGGCTGTCTGTAGCTGTGGCCCCTGCAGGGATTGATCAGGCCTTGCTCAACTCCCTTCATCAGGCCCGTAGCAGGGAGGTGCCAGGAAGTGTCTGTGGACTTGGGTTGACCTGGGCCTTGGGTGATTTTCTTCCTGCTTCCTTTTTGGGTCCCCCACTCTGCCTGAGCTCTGTCAGCCCCACAAGGTGGCTTCCGCTCTGCAGACCCTGCCTTTGTGCATCGTTAGGGGCTGGACCCTGAAGGTGGATGGGAGGTGGCCTGTGTCATCCCCGACCCTCACCCATCCTCGTTCTTTGTGCAACTCTCACTTCTCTTTTCTTTTCACTGTTGCCTTCGGCCTGACCAAGGTCCCTGAGTTCCCCTATACCCTGCCTACCTCCTATTCCTGTGTTATGAAGAGTGGGGAGCACCCCCTCAAAGGCAATGCCTGCCAGATGCCAGCATGTTCTGTGTGCCAGTGGGGCCTCATGCAACAGTGGGAATGAGAAAGATTTACTCTTTCAAAACTCACTGTCAGGCCTTCAATTTTCCTTAAAATAAAAGTTTTCTTCTAGTGTCCATATGTGGTTTACATATTTTTTTATTTGAAATTGTGGTAAAATATATACAACATACAATTGACCTCCTTAACGATTTTTAGGTGTAGAGTTCTGTGGCATGAAGTACACTCACAGTTGTTGTGCAGCCACCTCCACCATCCACCTTCAGAACTCTTTCATCTTCCCCAACAGATACTCTGTACCCATTAAATAATAACTCCCTATTTCCTCCTGCTTGGGCCCTGGCCACCACCTCCTTTTCATTGTACTCATTGTACTCCCAAGAGACCAGGCAGACACTCAGAGTCTTTGTAGGCGACAGCTTCCCCCCAGGACCTAGTGATACTGCTTCGAGTCATCCGGATGGATGGCAAACAGTATGAGATTTTTATTTACACTAGTGTATAGGTTTCCCTTTTATTTTATTTTATTGAGATGGAGTCTTGCTCTGTCACCCAGGCTGGCATGATCTTGGCTCACTATAACCTCCACCTCTCAGGCTCTCAAGTGATTCTTCTGCCTCAGCCTCCCGAGTAGCTGGGATTACAGGCATCTGCCACCACACCTGGTTAATTTTTGTATTTCTTGTAGAGACAGGGTTTTTTCATGTTGGCTAGGCTGGGCTCGAACTCCTGACCTCAGGTGGTCTCCCTGTTTTGTCCTGCCAAAGTGCTGGGATTACAGGTGTGAGCCACCACACCTGGCCAAGGCTTCCTTTTAAAATAATTTTTTAGTAAAGAAGAATCCATTTAAAACAATAATAAGAAAAGGGCCAAGCGCAGTGGCTCATGCCTATAAACCCAGCACTTTGGGAGGGTGAGGCAGGAGGATTGCTTAAGCTCAGGAGTTTAGGAGCAGCCTGGGCAACATAGCAAAACCCTGTCTCTACTTTAAAAAAAAAAAAATGCTGGATGTGGTGCGGGCACCTGTGGTGCGGGCACCTATGGTCCCAGCTACTCTGGAGGCTGAGACAGGAGGATTACTTGAACCCAGAAGGTCAAGGCTGCAGTGAGCCATGATTGTATCACTCTATCCAGCCTGGGTGACAGAGTGAGATCCTGTCTATTAAAAAAGTTAGGCTGGGTACAGTGGCTGGCCAGGCACACTGGCTCATGCCTGTAATCCCAGCACTTTGGGAGACCGACACAGGTGGATGACCTGAGGTCAGGAGTTCAAGACCAGCCTGGCCAACATGGCAAAACCCCATCTCGGCTAAAAATACAAAAAAAAAATAGCTGGGTATGGTGGCAGGCACTTGTAATGCCAGCTACTCGGGAGGCTGAGGCAGGAGAATTGCTTGAACCCAGGAGGCAGAGGTAACAGTGAGCCAAGATTGCACCACTGCACTCCAGCATGGGTGACAAGAGTGAAACTCTTTCTCAAAAAAAAAAAAAAAATGAATACAAGTGGTACCTGGATGTGACTGGGCTAGGATGGGTGTCCAACCAAGAGGAGCCTAACAGTGGGGAGGGGCTGTCGGCAGGCACAGGTGTCTAGGCAGCTGCCCCTGCTGGCCAGAGCCTGCAGGTCAAGAGGCAGGGGCTTCCAGTGTTGCAGAGGGGATGTGGGGTGGGGTATGGCCAGAGGGAACCAGAATGAAAGAACCAATTTTTCAGTTAATTCCTTTGCATACTCTGCCCCCACTTAATCTTGACAATGAACAATAAAAAAAAATCTTTGAATGACTGCACTCTACAAATGAGGAGCCTGGGACAAGAGCCTCCCAGCTGGTTAGTGGCAGAGCTGTGTTTAAAACCAGTCTCAGATCCAGAACCACACTCACTGTCAGGTACCTGGGGAAATGTGGCACCCTTCTCAGCTGATTGTTGGTTTACCCAGTCTCTTTCAGCTGGGTTTTAAAACCTCAGTGGTACTTTTATTTTTTTGAGACAGGTTCTTGCTCTGTCACCCAGGCTGGAGTGCAGTGGCACAATTATAGCTCACTATAACCTCAAACTCCTGGACTCAAGTGATCCTCCCACCTCAGCCTTTAGAGTAGTTGGGACTATAGGTGTAAGCCACCATGCTCAGCTAATTTTTAAAATTTTTATTTATTATTACTATTTTTTTTGAGACTCGCTATCCCAAAGTGTCAGGATTACAGGCATAGCCACCATGCCTGGCCCAATGGTGCTTTTAAAAGTCAGTATTAGCCAGGAACAGCAGCTCCTGGCTATAATCTTAGTACTTTGGGAGACCAAGGTAGGTGAATTACCTGAGCTCAGGAGTTTGAGACCAGGGTGGGCAACACAGTGAAACCCTGTCTCTACTAAAATACCAAAAAAAAAAAAAAAAAAAAGCCGGTGTGGCAGCATGCACCTGTAGTCCCAGCTACTCGGGAGGCTGAGGCAGGAGAATTGCTTGAACTTGGGAGGCAGAGGTTGCAGTGATCACAACACTGTACTCCAGCCTGGGCGGCAGAATGAGACTCCATTTCTAAAAATAAAAAAAATAAAAAGTTAAAAAAAATCAGTATTAAGGATACATTTGTAGGTAGGGGCTGATTTACATGGATGTTAAAGCCATCTTCTGCTTGAGTCTGGAGGCAGCACCAGGTAGAGGTGGGAGGCCTGTGGTCTTGTTTTGAACTCTGTGTACCTTAGCACAAGGGAGCAGGAAAGTGTCCAGACCGGGGGTTCTGAGCTAGACTACACCAAGGCTGTTTCTAGGGATGTGGCTTCATGAAGGTCACTTAACATCCGTGGAAAGGATTCCGCATGTATCAAATGTGGGTTTTAATAGGATTATTGGGAGACAAATGAAACATTTATGGTATGTTTCACTCTGTGATGGACACATCATAAGCAAAGAATAAATGAAAGTTGCAAGATCGATGCCAGCACGGTCAGGTTCTGGTGAAGGCTGTCTTCTAGGTTTTAGACTGCCTCACACTCCTTGCAGCATCCTGGAGTGGTGGGAAGGAATGAGCAGCTCTGTGGGACCTCTTTTATAAAGGCCCTCAGTCCATCTATGAGGGCTCTGACTTCATGACCTAATCACACACCAAAAGTTTCACCTGCCAACATGTGTCATCACTTTGGAGGTGAGGATTTCAACATCTGAATTTTAGGGGGACACAGACATTCAGACTGTAGCAGGCAGGCACCCACAGAAAAATTGAGTGCTGTTACTGCAAGGTATGTGGAGGCTGGGCATCCCAAACCCAGTACGTGTCCCCCACAGAAATAACACTCACAGGTCAGCTACTTGCCTGTTGACAGCTGTTTGTGGGAAGGGCAGGGGAGGCCTACAGACCCTGGGCTTACAGGGGAGCTGGTGTGATCAGGAAGGACATCGAGCAGAATAGAATCAGGTGCCTCTGAGGAGGCAGGCTGGCTGTGTGACAGTACCAGAGTTCAGTCTCAGTAGCCATCAGGGGGACACCACACCTGTTGCACAGAGCTTTTGGGATGCTCTGAAAACCCTTGCAAAGCAAGCAGCCCTAGATGCCTTCTATTCCACTTGGTACACTTGATAAAATTAAGTTTGTAATTAAAAACATTTTTTCTTTTTGAGATGGAGTCTCGCTCTGTCAATCAGGCTGGAGTGCAGTGGCGCGATCTTGGCTCACTGCAACCTCCGCCTCCCAGATTCAAGCAATTCTGCTTCAGCCTCCTGAGTAACAGATTACAGGCACGTGCCACCATGCCTGGCTAATTTTTGTATTTTTAATAGAGATAGGGTTTCACCATGTGGGTCAGGCTGGTCTCAAACTCCTGACATCGTGATCTGCCTGCCTCAGCCTTCCAAAGTGCTGGGATTTCAGACGTGAGCTTAAAAACATTCTTATAAAGAAAATTCTAAGCCTAGATGATCTTGTCTATAAATTCCCTGAAACATTTAAAGAAGAAATGATACAGGTTCTTTACAGACTCTCAGGAGGGAGAGAAGGAGCAATCGTTTCCTAATTCACTTTTATGAGGCCAGTATTACGCTCACTGCAAACCAGATAAAAGCATTATGAGAAAAAACCCCACAGACCAAAAGGACAAAAATTTTAAATACTAGCTAGTCAAATCCAGAAAAATAAGAATAATATATCATGACCAAGTAGGGCATATCCGAGGGATGCAAGGTTGGTTCAATATTTTAGAAAATCTGTAATTACCATTTTAACAGAAAAAAGAAGAAAAGCCATATAGTTGTCTCCATGGATGAGCATTCACCACCCATATGTGATAGAGCCCATGCCTGCCTGTCCTTAAAGTCTCTGCTTGCACAATGCCCCCTCAGTGATGCATTCTCTGGGTGTCTGGGGAGGATGACAGCCCTGGCCCTCCCAGCATTTTATCTGTCCTTAGCCATTACTATGATCCCATCTTCACACACTCATTTTGTCTTTTCTTGTTCTCCCACTAAAGTGAAAACTCCTTGAAGGTAGAGGTTAATGTGTAGTTTGTACTTAGTTGCATCCTTGTCACCTAGAATACTACCTTAAATATCACTAATGCCCAATATTTACAGTTTCAGTAAGTGGATGAATGCCTTAGAGACCTCAAGGAGGACCAGCAATGTCTTGGGAGCTGACAGGAGGGTCATGGGTGACGCAGATTGGGATAGTCCATGGAAGGGTTGCCGTTTTCGGTGAGCCGAGACGGTTGGGCAGCACACCTATGGGTCAAGAGGTCACGTGAGGTAGAGGGACCAGCACCTACAGACTAGCAGAGGCAGGGAAGCTGGGAGAAAGGGAGGGAGGGGCTTCGGAACAGAGGTTGGACTTGATGGCAGGTGATTCAGGCGCTTTCCAGCAGCATGACCTTGGGCCAATAACCCTGCTTTGGGCCTGAAACTTTGATCCAGGCTCTAAGGATGCCTTGGTGGTGTGATTGGGAGGCCCTTGAGGAGGGCCCTGACCCTACAGCGTCAGGGTCAGGCTTCAGGGAAGACGAAGGACAGGTTCAAGCAGGAATAATCACAATGCCTTGAACTCCTGGGCTCAAACCATCCTCCTGCTTAATGAGAACTGTAGGCACAAGCTACTGTGCCCAGTTTTTCTCCTTTCTTTAAAAAGCAAAGTTCTTGTGGTCAGAATCGTGCCAAACATTGCAGGACTACAACCCCTTCATTTGGGACCCCCTTCCTTTTCCCTTTTAGATCTGAGAGCTGTGACAAAAGCTATTTATTTATTTATTTCTGAAATGGAGTCTTGCTTTGTCACCCTGGCTGGAGTGCAGTGGCGTGATCTCGGCTCACTGCAACCTCTATCTCCTAGGTTCAAGTGATTCTCCTGCCTCAGCCTCCCAAGTAGCTGGGATTACAGGCACCTGCCACTGTGCCCGGTTAATATTTTTGTATTTTTTGTAGAGACAGGGTTTTACCATCTTGGCCAGGCTGGTCTTGAACTCCTGACCTCATGATCCACCTGCCTCAACCTCCCAAAGTGCTGATATTACAGGCATGAGCCACCGTATCTGGCCGAGCTTTATATTTATTATCCCATCTAATCCAGCCCAGCACTTTGCAGTAGGTGCTATTTTCATTCCCATTGTGCAGATGAGGATGTGGTGGCCCAAGGAAGTTAGATTGTTCCATCAAGGCCATGCAGCTGGTTAGTGGCAGCACCCATCTGTCTTACCATTCCACAGATACCAACAGATGAGATAATCGAGTAAGCCGCGTCCCCATCACTGAGGGCTACTTGTTGCACTGCATGGGGTTCCCTGGGAAAGCCACAAGCAGCACTCCTGACTGTGAAGCCTGCCATGTATGCTGGACAGGGCTTCGGGGGGTGAGGGGGGTGTTGGTGAGTGGGAGGGTGGGACAGACATGCTGCCTACCTGCTGAGGTGCAGGGAAGAATGGTGGGTGTGCAGGCAAGAGGAGCAAGTGGTCTTTTGGAGGAGTTGCTACTCATTTAGACTGGTTAGGCTGGGGAAGGCTCTTCCGCCAGACTCTGTTTCTTTGGCCAAACCTAATGCGGAATCCAAGTGAATTGAGCTGTGAGCGGGCTGACCCAGCTTTGGTGGGTGGCAGGTGAAAGTGTTGACATATCAGCCAGTGAGCCCTGTGTGCAGACCCTGCCTTCTCTATTTAGTGAGGCCCTGTATGTCTTTGAGTGCCATATCTCCAGACCTGGTTGTGAGCGTGGGCTGAGTGGCTGCATGGGCCACCTGTGGCCTCTTCCAGTGGTTCCTCTGTTCCTCACGGTGGGTCCCAGCCAACCAGGGAGAGGTCTGTCTGGTGTTTAGAGCTCCTGATATCAGTGTAGGACATTGCCCTGCCCTTGTGCTCCCAGAAATTGGGGAAAGGCAACTTATATCAGACTACGTACCAGAGGGAAGGCATGGCTGGCATTGTGGGGCTCGGTTCCCCTCTTCCCTTGACCCATGCTTCCTGGAGATATGCCTTAGTACTAAGTGGTGGGGACTGCAGTCACCTCATTGCCACCATTAAAATGCTGCTTCTTTTATGTACTACCTGTACTAGAATTTACTGAACATTTCCTTCAAAATGACTCCGTTTTAAAAAAACATTGACATTATCTTTCATATTAACATTTATGAGCTCATGATTTTAATACGTTTGTTTTTCCTAAAACACTTTTAAATGAATATGTAATAGTTAAAATGCATAATGAGTCAGTTAAAAAATAGTTCATCTGTGCATCATCTAAACTGTTGGTGGGTATGTCATATCCTGGGGAAAATGCTCCTGGAATGGGAGAAGTATCTAATCTGGAGTCACCCAGGCCTGACTGCGATAGCTGGCCCTGCTGCTGACAATTGTGTGGCTTTGGGCAAATGAGCCTCATGGTTTCGTTTTCCCATGTAGGGCTGCTGGAAGATTCAGTGATCTGATAAATAGAAGTGTTGGCCTGGCGCAGGGGCTCACGCCTGTAATCCCAACACTTTGGGAGGCTGAGGCAGGCGGATCACCTGAGGTCGAGAGTTCAAGACCAGGCTGACCAACATGGAGAAACCTGTCTCTACTAAAAATATAAAAGTAGCCAGGCATGGTGGCACATGTCTGTAATCGCAGCTACTTGGGAGGCTGAGGTAGGAGAATCGCTTGAACCCGGGAGGTGGAGGGTGCAGTGAGTGGCGATTGTGCCATTGCACTCCAGCCTGGACAAGAAGAGCGAAACTCCATCTCAAAAAAAAAAAAAAAAAAAAAGAATAATTTAGCTCTGGGTTTGGGTTTGACACATGGTACCCTTTCCTTTCCTCAGTTGCCATTCTCATTTCTTATACCCTCCCTGATTAGTGAGGGTTTTCTGAAGAAACAGAACCAATAGGACATATGTAGGTGTATATCATCTATGTATCTCATATGCATATATTCAATAGGCTGTATATATAGCATATATATATATATATATCTTATACACACATACCCCTCATATGTATATGAGAGATGTAGTATAAGGGATTGGCTTACATGATTTTGGAGGCTGACAAATCCCTAGAGCTGCATTCGGCTAGAATCCCAGGAGAGCTGATGGTTTAGTTTTAGTCTAAGGGCCAGCAGGCTTGAGACCCAGAAGAGCTGATGTTTCAGCTCAAGTCTGAAGGCAGAGACACTGACATCCCCACACGATGACTGCGAGGCCCAGAGCAGGAATTCTCTGTTGCTCAGACTTTTGTTCAGCCTGTCACCCGATTGGATGAGGGCCACCCACATTAGGGGACGTCTGCTTTACCCAGGCCACAGATTCAAATACTAATCTCATCCAAAAACACCCTCAGAGAAATAGCCAGATTAATGTTTGACCAAATATCTGGTCACTCTGTGGCTCAGTTAACACGTAAAGTAATCATCACATTCCACCCGCACATTTTTATTTTTAATTAAAAAAAAAAAAGTAGGCCAGGCATGGTGGCTCACACCTGTAATCCCGGCACTTTGGGAGGCTGAGGCAGGCGGATCATGAGGTCAAGAGATTGAGACCATTCTGGCCAACATGGTGAAAACCCATCTCTACTAAAAATACAAAAATTACCCGGGTGTGGTGGCACATACCTGTAGTCCCAGCTACTTGGGAGGCTGAGGCATAAGAATCACTTGAACCCGGGAGGTGGAGGTTGCAGTGAGCTGAGATTGCGTCAGTGCGCTCCAGCCTGGTGACAGAGCAAGACTCCATTTCAAAAAAAAAAAAAAAAAGCAGTCTTTGCCTTGGATATCTTAGTGCTCTCCAGAAACAAGCTGTTTCTGCCTGCCCTCACCTCTCTCATCTCCTGTACTCCCTGTCTCTCTTTGCCTGGCTTGGTTTGATCAACCACCATGTCTGTGAAGAATTACCCACCCTCCCTCCATGTAGATGTAATTCTTCTCTCCTGAGATCCAGGAAACTGAAACATTCCTGAATTGTACATGACTGGCCAGCTCTTTCATTCCCAGCCTGGGAAAGAGGCAGCCTGAATTTCCAGGAACACCTGTAAGGTTTTTCTAAGGCCCATCCTGGAAAGCTGTGAGGGGTAGGGACAGCCCTTAGGAGGGAGGGCGCTTCTTTCGTGGCCACAATAGCAGAAAGCATCCTGCTTTTGGGCTTGGAATCCCTGTGGCCTTGCCTGGCCTCCGAGCCTTAAACCAGTCCCCTTTCCTAAGCCTCAGTTTACCAATCTATAAGATCAGGGCATAACAGTAGTTCTTTAAGTTACAACTAACATTAGGGGGAAAATATTTTTATTTAGAAGTTAGAATAACACAGAAAAGAAATAATAATATAATGAATACTCATATTCCTACCATAGAATTAGCCATTGTTTAACAACGTATATTGGTTTCTAGTCTTTTTTTAAAGAAATAAAACCTTCTGAATAAAAGCGAATTCCCCTTTACTGCCTCCACCATTACCCCCACCCCCTCTTTGAGTTTGGTGCAAACCTTTCCCTCTGTAATCTCTGGCAAACACTTTCTGTTGTGCTTTTTCATCCAGCATTATACACCCCTGAGAGAGAGGCAGGGTGGGTGGGGGCCCTTACAGATGAGGACACAGAATCGGTGGCTTTTGTGGTTCTTCTGTGTCCCTTAAAGGGTGGGCTCAGAATGCCTGGGAAGGAAGTCAGATAACTGAAAGGAACACTTGCACTGGTCACAGGAAAACCAGCCTGAGCTGCCTGCAGCCTCCGGAAGGTGTTGGGATGGGCTGCTCCTAGCTTCCAATGTGGGTCCTGACCCAGAGAGAGCTGGCCTCAGGGGAGCAAGGATCTGGGGAGGCTGGAAGTGGGCCAGCTGCTTGTGGGGAGTGCTGGGAGGATAGTCTCACTTCTGCTGCACAGAGCTCAGCCAGAAGGAGAGGGGATGCAGGGATCAAGCCCCAGTCTCCAGGGCCTGAGGAGTGGGAACTACCTTAAATGGCTGAAACCAGCCTTCTCAGGCCAGGACAGGCTGCTTTCTCTCTCCCCTAGGCTCTGTTGTCAGCACTGAGTGCTGAGAGGAGGGACTTTCTTTGAAGGTCTCAAGAGCACTTAGCACTCACCGCCTCCCAGGTAGAGCCCAGGCAGAGGTCGGAGGTGTCCACAGGGACCCCAGTGCATGAGAGCCCTGTGCCTGTGCCGTCCTCCACCAGGAAGCCGGGCTCAGAGCCAGGCCAGCATTGATACTACTCGCCATGTGAACGAATGTCTGTGTCCCCCCAGACTCATGTGTTGTCACCTCATCCCCAAAGTGATGGCATCTGAGGTGGCGCCTTTGGGAGGTGACAGGGTCATGAGGGTGGGGCCTTTGTGGTTGGGGTTAGTGCCCTTATACAAGAAGCCCCAGAGAGCTCCCTCGCCCCTTCTGCCATGGGACGACAGTGGGAAGGTAGCAGGCATGACCCAGAAAGTGGGCCCTCACCAGACACCCAGTATGCCAGCTGATCTTGGACTGCCAGGCTCCAGAACTGTGAGCAATACATTTCTGTTGTTAGAAAAATCATGTTTGTGATGTTTTGTCATGGCAGCCCCAAAAGACTAAGATGTGTGACTGTGAGCTCTGAAAATGCAGCCAGTACCACATCAGAAGCATGATATTTAGGATGTGTTGGGGTAAATCACATGATTTCTTAAAAATATGACTTTTTAGTAGGCATTTAAAAATAGAGAGAAATGGGCAGGGTGCAGAGGACTTTTAGGGCTGTGATGCTCTTCCGAAGGATACTGTCATGGCGGGTACGGCCCATTATCCATCTGTCCAAACCCCCAGGACATGAAATACTGAGTATGCACCCTCATGTCAGCTGGGGGTTCTGAGTGATTCTAAGGTCACTTCAGGCTCCTCCATTGTAACCAATGCACCACTGTAGTGGGGATGTTGAGGAAAGTGCTGTGTATGCATGGGGCAGGGTGTGTATAGGACTGTTATACTTTCCACTCAGTTTTGCTGTGCACCTAAAACTGCTTTAAAAAAAACAAGGTTTATTAAAAATTAATCTCACCTGTTAACTTTTTGACAGAAAATGAAAACGTGGCCTGTGTTACATGTCTATTGTGCAGGGCTTTCTCAGGCCTGTATGGGTCCTTAATGTAGCCCTGTCACATGGACATGAAAGGTGTGGCGACTGTAGCCGGGCTCTGCAGGCTGCCTGGGCATCTCAGTGGCAGCCCAGGGAAGAGCTTGGGGAGTTTTGCAAGGAAAATTTCAGGCATTTTTTACTTAGATAGGAAGAGCTCTGTTTGTATTTATTGGACCTATGTCTGAAACTAATATACTGCTGTTAATGGAGTGAGAAAAGAAGTGGTTGTCTCTATTTTGTTGAGAAGACAGAGGCTGGGAGAGGGGGTGGGATTTACAAGCCAGACCAGGATCCCAGATCCCGGTTCCCAGGTGTTTTAAAAGGCAGGAGTGGAAAATGATGAATTCTTTTCTCCCCCATAGACTTTATTTTCTTTATTCTTCATATTTATTCATTTATTCTACTTGTTTGTTTGCTTGAGACAGGGTCTCATTCTGTCACTCAGGCAGAGTGCAGCGACACAATCATAACTCACTGCAGCCTTGACTTCCTGGCTCAAGTGATCCTCCCACCTCAGCCTCCCATGTAGTTGGGACCACAGATGCATGCCACCACAACTGGCTAATTTAAAAAACTTTTTTTTGGTAGAGATGGAATCTCACTCTGTTGCCCAGTCTAGAAATTTTGGGCTCAAATGATCCACCTCAGCCTCCCAAAGTGTTGGGATTACAGGCATGAGCCACTGCATCCAGTAGAGCAGGCTTTTTTTTTTTAAGAGCACTTTTAGGTTTATGGCAAAATTCAATAGAAAGTACAGGGTCCTTTTTCTGTCCCCAGATCGAATCTAGGACCCAGGATTTGTTGTTTCCTTAGTCTCCACTGCCCCATGTGAATTTTCTGATTTGTCCTCGTTTCCACACTCTGTTTTGTGTGCTGGTGTGTGGGAAGTTTAACGCCCTTTGAGGAACACTGTAGGGCCCTAGTGCTGTTGGCAGTTGGACAGTTGGACAGCGTTTCCAGCAGGCATGGGCCATGTTCACAGGCACCTGCTTCTCGTCTCCTTTGCACACTTGTGCCTGCTTTGCTGTCTTCTTGGAGTCTTCACCATGCTATTTTCTTGGAAGAAATCCAGAAGGGGCACAGATGCACTTCCTTGGGGGTATAGATTGCTTTCCTTCACTGACGGGTGTAGCTCATTTTCTGTGAACTTCCAGTAGGGTGGTCCAGGCTTTAAGGTTCCCCTGCAGGCCTCCTGCTACAGTCTAGCGTGGCCAGGCAGTGTTGGAATGGTCAGTGTGCTCAGGTGTGTTGGAGGGGCCCCAGTGCTGGCCTGGCCTGGGGAAGACCCTTGGCATGTCTGCCTGGGTGTGTTCCACACCAATCTTTTTTTTTTTTCGAGGCAGTCTCCCCCTTTTGCTCAGGCTGGAGTGCAATGGCGTGATCTCGGCTCACTGCAGCCTCCGCCTCCCAGGTTCAAGCGATTCTCCTGCTTCAGCCTCACAAGTAGCTGGGATTATAGGTGCCCGCCACCACACCTGGTTAATTTTTTGTATTTTTAGTAGAGGGATTTCACCAAGTTGGCCAGGCTGCTCTCAAACTCTTAACTTCTGGTGATCTGCCCGCCTTGGCCTCCCAAAGTGCTGGGATTACAGGCATGAGCCACTGTGCCCATCCACGCACCACTGCTTTTTGACACCAGGCAGTTTCTGACAAGTCTCCTTCAGAATACTTGCTGCTGTGGATGTTCCAGTGAGTTTTGGCAAAGTTGGGGAGGATGCAGAGACCCTGGAGTGCCTGCTCTGTGTTGGGTGCGCCCCTAGAGACAAGAGCTGCAACTGCTTAGTGGCCCCTCCTGGGGCCTTGGTCACACTATAACTCTTTGAGGGCAGCGTGACCAGCTGCTTCCCATGGCCCTGCTTCACCCCAGGTCCTGTGTGGCATTCTTTTGGGGGCCTTGTGCTAGACAGCACGTGCTAGCTGAGTGTGCTCAGTGTGGAGTCTACTGTCCTCTACCACTCATCCCCTTCTCACCTGGGCCTGGGGTAGTTATCTTGGGCCATGGATGAGAAACTGAGACACTGACACCAGATAGCTTACCCCACACATTTTTCTTCCTCCTGTTATCCTTCCCGGGGAATTAGGCTTACAGACGTCTGGGCTCATTTGTGAATGTGTTTATCTGTCTCCCCACCGTGGCTATAATATCTGCTCTGCAGGCACTGGGAGCTCATGATTATGGGTATCATTACAAGTAGTGATCTTCAGGGTTAGTGAAACCTGTTGGGGTTGGAAGCTGATGCCCAGAGCCTGCTGTGTGCCAGGCCTGGGCTAGAGGTTGGCCGAGATGCCTGTGCCCCCTCCCTGTGCCATGTGTCCCTCATAGGATCCCTTTCCTGCTCATATTGAATGACTCCCACATCTTCAGGAGTCTTGGACAGTGGCCATCTGTTGAACCTTGAGTTCATTTCCATATCTGAGGTCTCCTGTTTGATTTGCTCCATGGGGACTGCGTGCACAGGGCCCAGGTCCCTCAGCTTGTGGAGGTCTTAACTGGAGGAGCCTCGGCAGGGCCCAACGTCTCCTCTGGGTTTGAAGCTGGTGTTAGGATGCCCACCTCAATTCTGTCTTTGGGTCCAGGGCAGCACCCCAGATGGGAGCCATAGCATGCTGTCTGGACCCCGTTGCGCCTTGCAGCACAGCTCCACAGAGTAAAGGCTTTCTTCTTCCACTGTAGGTTGTCCACCCGGCCAGAGGTGGCCAGCATCGAGCCGCTGGGCCCGGACGAGCAGCAGTGCTCCCAGAAGGCAGTGGTGCAAGCCCGCCTGACCCAGCCTGCCCGCCTCACCAGCATCATCTTCGCAGAGGACATCAGTAAGGGCTGAGTGCTGTGTGTGATCCCCGGTGTGAGCCAGACACAGGAAAACGCCCCACTGAGACCAAGGGCCCCAGAGGCTACCTGAGCCCACGGCAGTGCTCTTGTTGGGTGGCAGGAGGCCCAGGCAGGAGGCAGATACCCAGCAGGCAACGCCCATCCCGGGACCTTATGCCAGCACTTTGTACCATGTTCCCTTTTGTGGAGGCTAGCTTGCTAAATTTCTAAATTATTACTTGGTACCTAAATAACTCTTAATTGATATCAACTCATTACAATGACAGTTGTCTTAATCTATGAAATCACTCCTTTTTCTTCCCTATATCTAATTTATTATATTGGTTGTAAAATAGTTTGACAGCAACAATGTGATATTCTATCATGCTTTTCCATACTATAGGACATGTTCCATCTTACCATACAATGATTTTTTTTTTGAGACAGAGTCTTACTCTGTCACCCAGGCTGGAATGCAGTGGTGGGATCTTGGCTCACTGCAACCTCCACCTCCCCGCTTCAAGCAATTCTGCCTCAGCCTCCTGAGTAGCTGGCACTACAGGCAGGCATCACCACACCCGGCTAATTTTTGTGTTTTTTGTAGAGACATTGTTTCACTAAGTTGGGGAAGCTGATCTGGAACTCCTAACCTAGTGATCCACCCACCTCGGCCTCCCAAAGTGCTGGGATTACAGGTGTGAGCCATGACGCCTGGCCCATACAATGATTTTTACTGCTGAATAATATTCTGTTTTTGTTGTTTTGAGACAGTGTCTTACCCTGTCACCCAGGCTGAAGTGCTGTGGCTTCAGCACTGCTCACTGCAGCCTCAACCTCCTGGACTCAAGCAGTCCTCCCGCCTCAGCCTCCCAAGTATTTAATAGCTGGGACCACAAGTACATGCCACCATACCCAGCTAATTTTTAAAATTTTTTGTGGAGATGGAGTCTCGGTATGTTTCCTGGCCAATTGTCCTAATTGTTCTCTTTCTTTTTTCTTTCTTTTCTTTTTTTCTTTTTTCTTTTTTTTTTTTTAAATAGATGGGGGTCTCCCTATGTTGTACAGGCTAGTTTCAAACTCCTAGCTCAAGCAACCCTCCTCTCTTGGCCTCTCACAGTTGCGGGATTACATGTGTGAGCTACCACACCTGGCCCAAATAATAATCTTAACAGGAGGTTGTCCTAAAGCATTTCCTTGTATTGGGCATTTAGAGTGTTTTCAGATGTTTGTTTCAGTGTTACATATAAAAATAAATGTTTTTATATAGAGAACAGATTAGAGTTCTTTTATGTTATTTCTTAAATTCCCAGTTTTACTGGGCCATAGCCTTGAATATTTTTATTTTTATTTTTTGATATGGAGTCTTGGTCTGTTACTCAGGCTGGCGTGCAGTGGTGTGATCTTGGCTCCCTGTAACCTCTGCCTCCCAGGTTCAAGCAATTCTTCTGCCTCAGCCTCCCATAGCTGGCATTACAGGCATGTGCCACCATGCCCTACTGATTTTTCTTGTATTTTTATTAAAGATGGGGTTTCATGATGTTGGCCAAGCTGGCCTTGAACTCCTAACCTCAAATGATTTGCCTGCCTTGGCCTCCCAAAGTGCTGGGATTATAGGTGTGAGCCACTGTGCCTGGCCAAACTTGAATATTTTTAATGCTTTTGATACATGGGACTGTATTGCTGTGCAAGAAAACAACACTAAAGTGCACAAGTATTTTTATATGGTGCCTGGAGAATGGTCAGGATAATTTTATATCTCTTGCTGCTATCCTTACACTTGAGGGTTCCCCAGATAATGCCATTTACATACCTTATTTATGGAGCAAGTAAAAAAAAGAACTCTGGATGTGCCCCCCAGCCCCTTCTGTACTATAGTTGATAGTCTTACATAAAAACACACCAGCATATGTGAAAATCAAAAACCACCAGCGTAATCCCTAATATCAGTAAAGGCACAGGGTTCTCATCTTTGGGATGGGAACTCATCATACTGTAACCCTTGTCACTTCACTGAATGGTCACACCCTGAACAAAACAAAGTTTTCCTGGAGATTTCTTTGCCCACAGGTTTAAATGCTGGTGCCCTGCTGGAAAGGTGGGAGTGGTTGGTGACAAGGCCCCCACAGCCCTTCCTTTCTGGAAGTCCCTGTTTACTTTCAGTGGGGCTGTGTGCAAGGCAGATGCTTGGCTTCTGAGGGTGAAGTTGGTGGTCACTGGGGTCTTTGTCAGAGTGTAAGCCTGCAAGGCTTGGAAGTAGAGCCAAGGGTGGGGACTGTCTTTGGTGCTGACCCTCCCTGGGGTCTCTCCAGCCACAGGCCAGGTCCTGCGCTGTGACGCCATCGTGGACCTCATCCACGGCATCCAGATTGTTTCCACCACCCGTGAGCTCTACCTAGAGGACTCCCCACTGGAGCTGAAGATCCAGGCCCTGGACTCTGAGGGTGAGGACATCCCCCTGCCTGTTTGTCCTCTGCAGCCCATGCTGGATTGTCCCCCCACCATGACCCTGGCCTCTCTGCATTCCCTTCTCCTCTGGCGTCCAGCCCTGCAGGTCCCCTGGAGGCCAGCTCCAGTCAGGCAGGTGAAGTTGGTGTGGGGGGAGATGCTGAAGTGACAAAAACCACCTCTGAGGTGGACCTCAAACCCTCAGTGGCATCAAGTCATGGTCACTACTGCCACTCAGGAACCCCTGCAGCGGGGCCTGTGTGCTCAGAGCTGTGACTCTGTGGCCCTGGAGCCAGACCCTGCCTGTCATGGTGCCATTCCTTGGGGCAGCACATCTTGAGGAAGCTACCATTCTTGGCAGCAATGGGAGGCTGGGAGAGGCTGTCTGGGGCTGTGTTGCCTGCTCCGGCTCTTAGGGCTGGTGGTGGCTTCCTGGTCCAGATTGCCGAGCATGTGTGTGGATCAGGTTACATCTATGCTCCTGGCACAGGGCACTGCCCTCACATCTTCATCTCGCTAGAGTCAAATATGGGCTCGTTCCAGGCTGGAATTCTTCTAGGTGATCTCTTGAAGTAAGGGAAACTTTTTTTTTTTTTGAGATGGAGTCTTGCTCTTGTTGCTCAGGCTGGAGTGCAGTGGCGCGATCTTGGCTCACTGCAACCTCTGCCACCGGAGTTCAAGTGATTCTCCTTCCTCAGCCTCCCAGGTAGCTGGGATTAATACAAAAATTAATTTTTTTTTGGTATTTTTAGTAGAGATGGGGCTTCACAATATTGTCCAGGCTGGTCTCAAACTCCGACCTCAGGTGATCCACCTGCCTCAGCCTCCCAAAGTGCTGGAATTATAAGTGTGAGCCACCGTGCCCGGCCAATAAGGAAAACTTTGTAGGTTAAAATCCTTGTCAGAGAAAATAAGGCAAAAGATGTCTTTCAGATGATCTGCCCCAAAACCAAGTTCAAACCAAGGCTCACCTTGTCTTTGAAACCTTTTCTGACAACTCTAGCTCCTGTTTTTGAAAAAAAATTCTGGATCAGGATTCTTAGCCTAAATAGTATTGATTGACATTTGGGGTTGAATAATTGCTTGTGATGGGGGCTGTCAGTGTATTATAGGGGGTTCAGCAGCATCCCAGGCCTCTACCTACTAGATGATAGTAGTATCTCCCAAGCCATGACAATCAAAAATGGCCCAGACATGGCCAAATGTCTCGGAGGCCAAACCACTATTTAAAACACTAACAGATCCCTTCTTCCCCCACTTAATCATTCGTCAGATAAGGCCCTTAACCTCTGACACTGCCCTCTGACCTGTGAGATTGAGATAGCAATACTTGTCCTGGGGACCGTAAGGACTTACTGAGATATATGTAAAGTGAATGCTCAGTAAGCCAGGGGGTGGTTCTCAGCACTTTCTACAAACTAGACATTGTTGAGGCACCAGGGCTGCTCTATATGGAAAGAAGGACCTAGCTGCTGCCCCAGAATCTCAGGCACAGACACACAGGCACAGCCTTAGATGATATGTAAATAAGTGGGCACGTCATTCTATCTAATGTATTCTAATATGGCTGTGTTCTAATAAAACTTTGTTTATAAAAATAGGCAGAGGGGCAGATTTGGCCCAGGGGCCAACTCCTGCTTTTGACTACTCTGTTCTGTTTCTTCCCTTAAGTTATTTAAAAAGATGTTTATTTGTATTGAGATTTATATCTCATGAAATTTTACCCATTTCAAGTGTACAATTCAGTGTTTTTTATAGATTCACACAGTTGTGCAGATATCACCATTGTCTAATTTCAGAACATTTTCATCACTCCAAAAGGAAGCCCCATACTCATTGCAGTCATTCCCCATTCTCTCCTCTCTCCAGCCCCTGATGATCATGAATCTGCTTTCTGTCTCTTTGCATTTGGCTGTTCTGGACATTTCATATGAATAGAATCACACAGTGTGTGTGTGCAGCCGCATACAACCATACATACAGTCTTTTGTGACTGGCTTCTCTCACTGAGCACATTTTCAGAGTTCATCTATGTTGTTAAGTGTGTCTGTCATACTTCATTCCTTTTTTTCTTTTTGAGACAGAGTTTGCCAGGCTGGAGTGCAGTGGCGCCATCTCAGCTCACTGCAGCCTCTGCCTCCTGAGTTCAAGTGATTCTCTTGCCTCAGCCTCCTGAGTAACTGGGACTAAGGTGCACACCACCATGCCTGGCTCATTTTTGTATTTTTAATAGAGACAGGGTTTACCACGTTGGCTGGGCTGGTCTCGGACTCCTGACCTCAAATGATCCACCCGCCTAGGCCTCCCAAAGTGCTGGGATTACAGGCATGAGCCACTTCGCCTGGCCCATGTTTCATTCTTTTTGTGGCTGAATGACATTCCATTGCAGGGGTCGACCGTGTTTGTTTCTCTGCTCATCCATTGATGGACTTAGGTTGTTTTCACATTTGGCGGTTATGA
Organism: Cheracebus regulus; assembly: GCA_963574635.1. NCBI lineage: Eukaryota > Metazoa > Chordata > Mammalia > Primates > Pitheciidae > Cheracebus > Cheracebus regulus. The sequence goes on from CAUYQU010020128.1 coordinate 34,693, forward strand.
ATAATGCTGCTGTGAGCATTCACATGTGGACATGGGTTTTCCGGTCTCTTGGGTAGGAATGGAATTGTCAGGGCATAGGATAACTCTGTGTTTGACTGTTCAGGAGCTGCCAGGAGATTTCCCAAGTGGCTGCCATGTTTCAGATTCCTAGGGGAAGTGTGTGAAGGTGCCATGATCTCCACGTCCTGGTCAGAAACTGCTGTTGTTTATCCTTGTAGTTCTAGTTAAACCCCTTTTAAGTCACTTTTTTCTTGAATGTGCATCTGTTCTCCCCAGGCAGGTGGTGGGGATGTTGGGATTGGGGAGGTGCCTGCCCAGGCCTTCCCAGCCCACTGTTATGCCAGGATGATGCCCAGAGGCCTGGATGGTTTCCTCTCACACTCCCTGCACTCCTGAAGGGCTGATGGCCTGTGCGGCCAGTTCCAGAGTAGGATGTCATCTGTTCTCCACAGACTGAGTCATTCACCAACAGCCCATGTCAAGGCCCCACCTTTGCAGCAAGGAAATGGATAACTCCCTTCCTTATCCTCATCCACTGTGAGTGTCATGCTTTCTACTGGGTCCTCATACTTTGATGAGTACCTTCATCATTCCTTTTGCCCTTTTTCTTTTTCTTTTTTTGAGACGGAGTCTCGCTCTGTCACCAGGCTGGAGTGAAGTGGCGCAATCTGGGCTCACTGCAACCTTTGCCTCCCTGGTTCAAGCAATCCTCCTGCCTCAGCCTCCTGAATAGTTGGAATTACAGGCATCCGCCACCATGCCCAGCTAATTTTTGCATTTTTAGTAGAAACAGTTTTCACCACGTTGGCCTTGATCTCCTGGTCTTGATCTCCTGACCTTGTGATCTGCCCGCCCTGGCCTCCCAAAGTGTTGGGATTACGTGAGCCAACGCGCCAGGCCCTTTTGCCTTTTTTCTGAGCCTGCACACTCTTTTCTTGTCAGAAGTCTCCTCTGTGAAGATGAACTTGACCTTTAGAACCTTTGAGTGTCTGGCAGTCCCAGAAATTATGTGCCTTATCAGATTGATGAATGTCCAGAAAGATAATTGCTCAACAAACAGTGGCACCCTGGCTGCCCATGGGTGCCAGGCAGTGTGTTGTCCCCTTAGTAAGTACAGTGTCTTATTGTGCTTATAAATGGTCCGATGCCTACTGTATAGACAAGGAAGCTGAGGCTCAGCTTCAGTAACTTGCCCACGGTCGCACAGCTCATGGGCGGCCGAGCAGGGGCTGGGATCCAGGATGTCTGACTGTTGCCTGAGCTCTTTTCCGCCTGGACGCACAGCCTGTCTCCTGCTGCTGCGTTTTGCTGGGCACTGGGAGCCCTCCCCACGTGGCTGGGATCTGCCTTTTTGGCAAGAAGCCGCCTGCAGAGTGCCTGCCTCCAGTCAGTGTTCTCACAGCTATTTCCTGGCCCACTCATGCCTCTTGCATGAGCAGAACTGGACTAGCTCAGGGTCTCCAAAGATGCCCCCTCTTCACCTTTCCTTATGCTGTCTCTTCTGCCTGGAGCACCTTCCCCTCCTGAACTCTGCTTTCAGAAGCCATGCTTCCTCTGGCATTGCCTCTCAGGTGTGCCTCCTCCAAGGAGTCCTCCTTGGCTGCCCAAGGTGGGACTTGTTCCTCCCTTCAATTTCCCTCAGCTCTTGAGTGGCCCCTTCACTGACCCTGGGGTGTCAGACATTTTCTACTGTGGCTTGTTGAGGTCAGCACTCGGAAGACAGAACTGGGATCAGTTCATTCTTCTGGACTTTTTTGTGTCTGACACTGGACTTTGCCCAGCTGGCATCAGGTAAATGTTTGTTAGGTTAAATTGCTTAACATTTTCCTGCAGCCCTCCTGCAGGACAGGGGAGGTGGATCATTTGGAGACTGGACCACTGGCTTTTGTGGTTACTATCTAAACTTGGCTGTGAGCTTCAAGGTCAAGGGCTCTGTCTGTTGCACATAGTAGGTACTGACAGCTTTTTTTTGAGTGGAAAAAGCAAAACTTTGGGCAAAGGTTTCTTGAGAGCTTTCCCTGCCCCCTTACCCCTCAGTAGGACCTCCCCCACCTCTATCTCCTTGTCCATAAGCGGGCTGTTGTGAACTGTAGACATGTCACTAAGCAGTTTCATGTGGCCTTTGAGACTTCATGGGGCCAGGAATAGGGGGGAAGAGAAGCAGGACCCCAAGCCTGTCCAACTCTAAATACCTTGCCCTTTGCACTGTAGAGACAACATTTCTTGGCCCCCAGATGCCCTGTATTGGGAGCTGGTTAGAAAGGGAATGTGGATGAGGGATGTGGAATAGGTGTGGGGCATCAGGGGCTGGCAGGGAGTGTGGCATGGCCCCTTCTAGAGAGGGCGAGCAGCTTCTGGCTCTCAGAGGGAATGAGGTCCAAGTGGCAGGATCTTCAGCCTTTCAAGAGAAGGTGAGAATTAGGTTTGCAAGTGGCATCTGTTTCTTCATTGGAAAGGACAGGTCAGAAGGCTCCCAGGCAGCAAGCCAGGACATTAGAGCCAAGGCTGGCTAGGCCTGGCTCTCCACTTATAAAAAGGGACCGTGCTTTTAAAAAATCACATAGCAAATCATGAGGAAAGCAGCACAGTTGTGAATACAAGCTCAGACCCGGGGCCTGCACCAGCGCCGGCCAAGGACCTATGTGGCCCTCTTACCCTAGGACCTCAGGACTCTCACAGTCAAGGCAAAGAGACAAGAGTCATGTGACACTAGTCTGGGATAATGCCCCTCCTCCCTGGGTCCCTGCCCCTGCACAGGGAGGGAGAGGAGTTTAGTCTCAGGAGGTGGTGAGCAGGAGTGAATGGCCTGGGTTTCTGAGCAGCCTCCTAAACTCTGGAGTGCTCACAGACATGTGGGGCAGCAGTGTTAAGCACTGCACTGAGCTGGTCCTGCAGTCAAAGGCAGGTAGTCACAGCAGGAAGAGCACAAGCTTTCACCTGACAGCCCTGGGTTCAAATCCCAGCCTTGCCCCCTGGTGATCACATGACTGTGAAGGTCTTCATTCCTTTCAGCCTCAGTTTCTCCTCCTGACCACCCAGTCATGACACCTGCCTGGTGGTGAGTGATGTGGAGTGTCGTTCCTGTGTGGGGCAGAAGCTCCCATCCCACCTCCCTCAGCCCTGGGGAATTAACTCCATGCCTGTCTGCCCCAACGTCTGCTCTTACAGGGAACACCTTCAGCACCCTGGCCGGACTGGTCTTTGAGTGGACGATTGTGAAGGACTCCGAGGCGGACAGATTCTCAGACTCTCACAATGCACTGCGGTAAGGGGTGCCTCTGTCAGGCCTGACCCCCTTTGAAGGGAAGCGGGAAGAGGGATGTCTGTGAGCTCCACAGTGGCCAGGGGCTTTCATCTTAGTCAGTGTGGAGCCTGGGAGATTCCCAGGATGCCTGCAACATTCCAAGTGTCTGATTAAAGAGGAAGGTTCACTCACACGATCGTGCGGGAGCCTGGTTGCTTCTACACTCCACAGAGAGTGTCGTGTGGGAAGTTGTCAGAGGCTTGGGACATCCAGCTGGAGAAATGAAACACACATGGCTGTCTCAAGGTGCAGGGGAAGTGTGGGTAGCCCCAGGCTGCAGTTCTGAGAGGCTAGTTAAAGGGTAGCCGGGTTTTGGCTGGCGCATGGGCCAGCTGTGCGTGCCAGTCTCAGGTGGAACAGGGTTAAGTCCCCCATACGGCGGTGTAGCCAGACTTGTGAGGTGAACGCCTTAAGTGTCTTGACCTGTGTCATCCTCCTGGCTGCCATGCGAGCTTGCACACAACTGTGCTCTCCATCGAGTGGTCCCAGAGGCTGAGACCTGGAGAGGCCAATTCGCTTGTCTGAGCTCAGAAAGGGCAGAGCTGGAGTTTGAAATCAGATCCGTGGATCTGCACCGTCTCCATGGGAGAGACCAGCCGTGTGAGCCATGGGCCCCAGGGCTATTTATTTGTAATTAAAAAATGAGCAGTTCAGTTCTTGAGATGCTCGAGTCTCCTGTCAATGGCTCACTGTGCTGCCACATGTGGGACAGGGCAGGAGGAGAGCCACATGGGTCCTTGGCCAGCGCTGGTGCAGGCCCTAGGTCTGAGCTTGTATTCTCAACTATGCTGCTTTCCTCATGATTTGCAATGTGATTTTTTAAAAGCATGATCCCTTTTTAAAAGTTGTTTTTGAATGTTTTGAGTCTCTTTTTGCAGCAACTTTAGGCCCATAGAAAACCTGCCAGTGCAGTCCAAATAGTAGTTTCCCTCACTCACCTGAGAGCCTGTTGCCAGCCTCATGTCCTGTCACCCTGATGATTTTCATGTGCTTTACAACCATCAAGGACATCGTCCTGCATGGCCACCATGCAGTCATGGCGCTAGGAAATGAACATTGATGCCAACCATCTTCAGACCTCACTTGAGTTTGGTCACTTGTCCCAGTTTTATCCTTTTCAGCAAAAAGAAAAATCCGAGCCCCGAGTTACCTGCCACATGTGCCCTGTTTCTCTTAGTCTCTGTCAGCCTGGGACAGTCTCCTGGGCTTTGACTTTGGATACCACGACGCTTATGAAGAGGACAGTCTAGTTATTTGTAGAGCAGCCCTTGTTTTGGGTTCATCTGCTGTTCCCTAACACCAGGGTCCGAATGTTGTGTCTTTGGCAGGAATATCACAGAAGTGAGACTCTGTTCTTGCACTTGTTTCTGATCTGGGGAAGTCGCTTTCTCACTCCTTTGTAATAAGTCCTTTGTCGGGGAGTTTACTGTCTGGGCTTTCATTATGCCATTAGAGTCCAGGTCTGGGCCATAGGGGATGTTGGGGATGTGGTGGTTCCAGGGCTCAGCTCACAGCGACTCCAGGCAGACGTCTTTACATCCTGACATCTTTGTGAGCCAAGTTGCCCTCCTGGAGGCAGAGCCTTCTGGACCAGCTCTGTGGTTTCTGGTGTTTTGTAAAACCATGACCATGGGTTGGGGAGTCAGAAACCTGGATTCCAGTCCTGGCTTTCTGGCTGTGGTCTTAGTCAGGGAACATTACCCACCGGAGCCTCAGCCTTCTGCCCTGGGAAACAGCCGGAGGGGATCCGTTGCCTGCCTATGAGGGCCACTGTGCAGCTCGGCAGGTTGATCCGCTCAGGGCCCCTCTCTGGGCCTGGCATGCTGGATGTTGAGGGGATACTGATTCCCTATCCCCTTCTGACCGCCCCCTGTTGCCCAGCACATTAAGCCTCTTGAGCTTCCAGGCAGCTCTGCACCTTAGTCAAATGCTAACGGAAATCCCAGACGCCAAAACGGGTTGGAGCTGGATTTGTAGTCGATTTGACATGTGACTCCTAGAGTAACCAGGAGAAGAAATAAATCTGGCATGGCCCAGCATTGGCAGATTGCTGTTTTGCAGGGGACAGTTGGCTTGTTTGTAAACGCAGGCTGAAGTGGGAGCCTGTGTGGGAAGGATCCCTGAAGCCAGGCCTGCCCAACAGCCCACACTCCAGGCTCCACCACATCCCCGACATCTCCCCAAGCTGGGATCCAGGGAGAGTGAGACATGGTGCCGTCCGGTTCCCTGGGCTAGGGGACCAGCCATGGAGAATCATTCCCCAGAGCTGGGCACTGGGCCAGGGAGGTGGGAGAGGAGCAGGCAGCCTGGGGGAGGCAAGGGTGCTGCTGGCCCCACTGCAGCTGGGCTGTGCTCTTGGGCCTGCTGCCTCCTCTCCCGGCCTTACTGTTCCCATGTGGACTCAACGGCTGATCTCACATGTCAATGTTTACATCATATGTGCATGTGGATAAAATGCAGATTCCCAGGCATCTTGCAGACAAAACCTGGGCCAGCGGCCAAGAATCTGCATTTTTCACAAGGACTGTGGTAGTTCTGATGTAGGAAGCTGCAGGGACATGTCTCTAGGCAGCCCCAGTCCTGACTATGGGGCCACCCCTTATTTTAGCGTCAGCCCCAGTGGGAGGTGCTGATAGGGAATGCTGTGGTAGAGTCTGATGAATCTCGTGTTGGAGTTTGATCAACGAACTTGGACAACGTGCTCCTTTTCCAGAATCCTCACTTTCTTGGAGTCTACGTACATTCCTCCTTCTTATATCTCAGAGATGGAAAAGGCTGCCAAGCAAGGGGATACCATCCTGGTGTCTGGGATGAAGACCGGGAGCTCCAAGCTCAAGGCTCGAATCCAGGAGGCTGTCTACAAGGTGGGCCTGGGGCACTGGAAGGCAATGGGCTTCCTGGGGTGGAATCAGGCTGATGGTGCCTGCTAACCCCCATAGACACATTGAATAGTGGAAGTGAGACACTGTTCCATGATTTTAGGATGTGGGTTCATATTTTTATGTGTTTGGTTTGGTTTGTTTGAGCCGCAGCTTATAAAGAAAGGTGGTCGAGGCACCAGAAAGCATCTGTAGAGGCGCAAAGCATTTATTCATTCTCAGTTTTTTTTTTTTTGAGATGGAGTCTTACTTTGTCGCCAGGCTGGAGTGCAATGGGACGATCTCGGCTCACTGCAACCTCCGACTCCTGGTTCAAGTGATTCTCCTGCCTCAGCCCCCCGAGCAGCTGGGATTACAGACATGCACCACCATGCCCAGCTAATTTTTTTTTTTTTTTTTTTTTTTTTTGAGACAAAGTCTCACTCTGTTGCCAGGCTGGAGTGCAGTGGTGTGATCTTGGCTCACTGCAACCTCTACCTCCCGGGTTCAAGCAATTCTCTTGCCTCAACCTCCGAGTAGCTGGGACTACAGGCACATACCACCATGCCCAGCTAATTTTTGTATTTTTAGTAGAGACAGGGTTTTACCATGTTGGCCATGATGGTCTTGATTTCTTGACCTCATGATCCACCCGCCTCGGCCTCCCAAAGTGCTGGGATTACAGGCGTGAGCCACCATGCCCGACTTGTTCATTCTCAGTTTCTAGGGAGGTCCAAGAGCAGGAGGTTCTCAGTAACTCACCTATTTCGAACGGGTGCCCCCACCGAGCTGGTATTGGTGCACTCCCAAGCACTTGGGGCTTTGACAAAACCCGGGCTCCTGGGTTTTTTCCATGCCTTCTCTCCTGTGCCCCCATTGGAGCCCTGAGACTGGTGGCCCAGGGATCCCATGTGTAGATCTCCTCAACCCTGCCCCAGTCAATCCCACGTCTTCCTGCCCTCACTTGCATCCCATTCTCCAGGTAGGTAGTGGGGGTGTGCCAGAGGAAAGGAGAGTGAGGAGCTGGTCTATCTAACATCCTGGTTCCTTCCTTTTCCCTGTGGGCTAATGTCCACCCCACATGTGCCTCATTTTGAGCTGCAACCCCGAGATCTTTTTGTTTGCCCAGTAGTGCGTAGTGCACAGGCAGGAACGCTGTGGTACTTGGCCTGCCATTTGATTGTATAAAGTGGCAGACAGAGAAATCCTTTTCTGATTTACTCTCTGTAGTGAGTTTGCTGCATCGGAGAGTCCTGGAAGGTTTTGGAAACATAGGGACATGCCATGTTATAGGGGCTAACCCTGCAGGACTCTGCAGGTAGTATTTGGAGACAGTTTGCTCCTGTGTAGGGTCCAGGGCTGGGATGGGGTACAGCCTCACTGTTAAGCTGGAAGACAGACTTGGCTGTCCTGGCCACAGACCTTCAGTGGCCCTCCCTGCCTGTGTGCTGGAAAGCATCCACCATAGAGCCCTGCCCGCGGTGGTACCTGATATGCTTGTCTCTTTTGAACACACCGAAGATATTATTAACTAGTTGTTAAGTGAGGAACCCGTCAGATGTGACAGCAGGCTTAAAGGAGAATCCAAAGAGTAGCCACAGTCCACCAAGTACGCTGAACTGAACTCACAAAAATGCAGAGTGCCCACACCCACAGGAAGGCAGTCAGCTGTGCCTCCAGCAGAGAAAATGTTTTTGAGTTTCTGAGGACAAGAATCGTTTGCTTTGCTGTCACTTTTCTACAATGTACGGCACCATCAAACAGCCAAAGTCAATGAAAGGTGCAGGCCTCTGGAGAATCCAGTACCTGAGGGTGCACTATACAGAGCACCTAGTGATCTTTCTCCCATTGAGAAGTTGCTCACAGGTTTTCCTGAGGAGGGAGGCGGTCACAGGTCAGGGGTGAGAGGTGGGCAGGGGAAGGGGCCAAGGAATAGCAGCCGAGGGCTCATCACAGCACATGCACATCTCCTGCTTTTTATGCTGGCCTGGGGCTTCTCAAGATCCCTGGACCCTTTGTGGAGAGAGAACTTGAGCTCCTGGTGGCCATAGCATCCCTAAAATTTGCCCTGGCTGCCCTCTTTTACTCCTGTTTAATCATTTTTTTTTTGCATAGAGATAAACCATACGCAATGTGCAGCTAGTTTGAGGGCTCAGTCTGGGTAATGCCTTTGGGTGCGTGCTGTACTTATGGAACTCCCCTGGGATCTCTGGGGTCTGAAAGTAAGGATTTGGGAATGACATCTTGTTTCTTTGCTTTTAACTTCCCTATGCCTATGTTTAAAACAGCTCTCTTTTTCTTGTTTACACCGCCACTCCTCCAATTCCCTGCCCACACCTCACTTTGTCTACCTTCTCTTTATGCCAAGAACGTACGCCCTGCAGAAGTCAGGCTGCTGATTTTGGAGAACATCCTTCTGAACCCGGCCTATGACATCTACCTGATGGTGGGAACCTCCATTCACTACAAGGTGCAGAAGATCAGGCAAGGGAAAATTGCAGGTGTGTCATTGGCTCTGCCCTAATGGCAGATGTTCCCCTCCTCCTTTTTTTTTTTAAATTTTGATTACATACATATAACAAAATTTACCAATATCAAATATCAAAAAAACTTACCAACAGCAAATATCTTAACCATTTTTAAGTGCTCAGTCAGGTAGCATCAAGCACACTCCTGCAGCCATCACCACCATCCACAGAACTTGTTCATCTTTCCAAACTGAAGCTCTGCGTTGTTAGATCACTAACTCTCCTTCACCCTCCCAGCCTTTGGCACCCACCATTCTATTTCCTGTCTCTGTGAATGTGACTACTCTGGGTACCTCATTTATGTGGAATCATGTAGACTGGCTTATGTCACTTTTTTCTTAGCCTAATGCCTTTAAGGTTCATCCATGTTGTAGCAAGGGTCTGAATTCCCTTCCCTTTTAAAGCTAAAAAGTGCTCCATTGTGTGGATGGATAGACCATATTCTGTTTACCCATTCATCCATCAGTAGACACCTGGGTTGTTTCTACTTTTTGGCCATTGTGAGTAATGCTGCTATGAACATGGGGAGAAAAACCGGAGTACCTGCTTTCAAATTCTTTGAGGTATATGCCCCTTCAATGGCAGCAAGTCTAGAGCTGTGGACTTTATGTTGAGCTGGGCTTTGCCCCTGGTCTGCAACTAACAGCTGAGAACTTGGGCATGCCACTGCTCATCTCCAGGGCTGTTTCTCATTGGAGCATTTGAGGCCTTTCTGCCTGAGCTGAGGACAAAATGAATCAATAGGAGTGGAGTTATACTGTATACTTGTGTTTAGATAGTGAGGGCTGTTAATGGAGTGCCAGTCTTCCTAAGGATCATTATCATTTTCTTCAAAGCTATGTGTGTTTAGCAGTCAGAGCATCGGACCTGGAGGGTCCTGGGCACAAGAGCTTAGGGCCAGTCCATCCAAGGGCCTCAGGCAGGTGACTTTGCCAGGTTGGCAGGTTGGTTCCACCTGTGATACAGGGTGTCATTTAAGAGCAGGCAGATCACACTTGAACATAACAGCAACTTGAGCAGTGTCCCCAGATGATGGGAGGTTCTGTGCTCTTTAAAGTCCTGCTTAGCTGAGAGCAGTTGTCTGGTGGGTCATTCCTGTGTGGCAGAATGCTTGGTCTCTCAGGAGGACAAGGAAGCTGAGGACAGGTGCCCCTGCCTTTGGGCCCAGTTCTCTCTGGCAAGGGGGTCCTAGCTGAAGGGAAGCAAACTCATGTTTCTTAATTCTGGGCAGGCAGCATCTGCCCTTCTGCAGGGTGTCAAGTCAACAGGGAAGGATGGCCTGCAGTAGGATTTGTAGGAAGCCACGTGTGGGTGTCCTGGTCAGAGCCTGATGTTTACCCAACTTCAGGGAAGCAGATTCTAGGACAGGGACAGTCCAAGATGTGGCTTTCTGAGACTCTGAAAAGGGAGGAGGCTCCAAGGTAGAGTTCTGGGGACACAGACACAGCAGCCTAAAGAAGAATGCAATGGGAGATCATGTTGAAAGACCAGAGGGCACAAACAGGAAGTCTCAGAAGTATAAAATTATCCATGAACCCTGATCAAGAAATGGCACTGTGGCCTGAAGGAAGACACTTGGAGAGCCTGGTCACTGCCGATGGCACCTAATCATGACTGAATATTTCCTCAGTGTTGGGCAGTTCTAGGTGCTTTTTCTTTTTTAAACTACTTTTATTTTTTAGAGACCTGGTCTTGCTATGTTACCCAGTCTGATCTCAAACTCCTGGCCTCAAGCCATTCTCCTGCCTCAGTTCTGAGTAGCTGGAATTACAGGTGTGCATCTGGATATAACCCAACAACACTATGAGGTACATTTCATTAATACCCTATTTCCTACATGAGGAAACTGAGGCATAGAAGACCTGAAGCTCACAAAACTGTTGGGCTCCTTAGCCTCAATCACCCCTGTAGGATTGATTGGAATTTCCCTCTGCCCCATCTCCCCAAAGCAAACCCAGAAAAAAGAGTAATTATAACAACATGGGCAGCCCAGCGCAGTGGCTCACACCTGTAATCCCAGCACTTTGGGAGGCTGAGGTGAGTGAATCACGAGGTCAGGAGTTCGAGACCAGCTTAACTAACATGGTAAAAACGGTTCTCTACTAAAAATACAAAAATTAGCCAGGTGTGATGGCACGTGCCTGTAATTCCAGCTACTCAGGAGACTGAGGCAGGAGAATTACTTGAACCTGGGAGGTGGAGGTTGCAGTGAGCTGAGATTGTGCCATTGCACTTCAGCCTGGGCAACAGAGTGAGGCTCCATCAAAAAGAAAAGGAGAGAGATCCAAGATGGCCGATTAGCAACAGCCCAGGAATGTAGCTCCCAGTGAAAGCGCAGAGAACGAGTGAACGCCGCACTTTCCGACGAATTTTTGTTGCCCACAGACCGGGAGATTCCCGGCAGAGGAGCCA